>APFE030703439.1:1237-11961 GCA_000404065.3 Pinus taeda | reverse complement strand
TCATGTGATCTGATGGACTAGATCTGACTGATGACTCTCATTGTATATGTATTGATCTAGTGATTGGGTGATTCAGAAGGTTGTTTGATTATGAGCTTCAATGTGGTTATTGGGTCCAGTATGAAAATTGGATGGAACGTGGCCTTTCAGATTATGTGTTGTGCTTCTGTGTATCCAGTATGAAAATTGATGAAACGTGGTACCTGGAGGAGAGAAGATTGTAGGCCGGCGCCTACGTACTAGTACTTAAGCTAGTACAAAGCAAAGGGGAATCTTTGGAGCTTTGTAGCAGGTAGCAGCCTGCGTACTAGCAAATGGATCGGCTAGTACAAGAGCAAAGGGGGTTGTAGCTCCCGTACTGGTATAAGGCTGCACCAGTACAAATTATTGTAAAAATATTTTCTTATTAAGAAGAATATTGAGATGACTTGCAGCAGGTGGTTTTCTCCCGCATTGGGTTTCCACCTTATATCATGGTGTTCATGTGTGTGCCTTATGTGTGGTGGTCTATTCTATGTTACTGCATCTGTTAACTGATAATATGGTTGATAATGTTCTAATGCACTCATTGAAGATCAATTAACTTAATCATAAGAAGTTGTGGAAGTAGCATATATGAATCAGAGTTTGGAAATGAAAAAGTTTTATTTATGTGATAATACTGATTCACCCCCCCTCTCAGTATTATTTCCAACATATTGGTCTTTTATAAAACCACGGTTCTAATATTTTCAAATATAAATTAATTAAAATTTCTTGTCTTGCTTTAATTAATTATCTCTTTTTTATTAAATTGAGAATTTAAAAAAAGATATATATATTACGAATTTTTGACTATATGGTATTGATAATCTATAATATTGGCACATAATATTATAATAAAACTTATTTATATATTTCCAAAATCCATGATAAAATTTGAATTAGTCTGTATAGTTGAAAACATTATTACATGATATATATATATATATATATATATATATATATATATATTATATATATATATTATATATTATATAATATATATATATATTATATATATCATTTATGATTAATAATAATATAATTTGACATAAATTATTAATTTATTTTTTAGTTTTAAGAAAGTAAAATATATTATAAAATTGTTGACACCTAATCAGAAGGATTGGGTGAATAGTTGTAATTAATGTAAATAAATAATAGAGAAGATAGAGAGTTGAGAGATGAACCGAACAATCACTCCCTCTTATATATAATAATGTTTAGCTTTAATGAATACAATAGAGTTTTGTTTTAAGGAGTTATATCCTAGCCTGGCATGGTATTAGAGCAAGTACCATTTTTGGCCTTCCTTTTAAATTTTTATCTCCTTCACTCTTTGTTTTGCATCTCTTACAGGCTAACATCTTTGTTAGATCTCTGCGAATGCTCATTGTTTGAATTATAATATGTTGCTACTATGCTGAATAGTGTTGTAATAGCTTGATTTTTCTTTTTTGTTGCCCTTTCATTTGAGGAAAAACATGTAATTGTTTATATATATTTACCATATTCACTGTATTTCACCATCATTTGATATATTCACTCATTCATCACTTTTTTCCTATCACATGACTCACTTATTGGACCCCACTCGGACACAATTCCCGAGGTTTTACAAGCTCATTCTTGACCGTTGATCTCCACCCTCAGATCCAATGGCTGACGATGATATCAGGCACATAAGTTGCACGGCAATCACCCGCCCGATATGCACACCTTTTTCTCTCTCCTCCCTATCAACCTCGACCGTAAATCTCTTGACCTCAGATATAATGGTCCACATCAATATCGCATGGCCAACATGCTCGATGTCTTCCCATCTGATAGAAGTGGTTCCTTCTCTCTCCTCAGAGTCACGTGTCCTTCAGTCTATGGAATTGGGCGCTCCCTTCTCTAAACCACTTACCACCTTGCGTCCATCTCATATTCCACTCATCACCTTAAAACTGGCGTTCGATATCCGTTAACGGTTGGGCTTCTTCGCCTTCGATAATTGTTGATATTCTACCATCAATGATCCTCCTCCACATTATTTCTCCACTCATCCACCTCTCATCCTCCACTCATCTGCCACCCATCATCCACTATTCATTTTTGCCATAAACAATAACATTCAAACTCTGACTTCGATATTCAGGTGAATGTTGAATGCTGAAAGTATTACATTGCTCCATATGCATTCAATCATATCTATTGTGGGAATAACTCTCACTATAAAAGAGAATTATCCTGAATGGTTGAGGAAACTCCAACACACCCTTATTTTTAATGAGTTGTCGAAAGGAGTGTGTGTTGGAGAAGGAGATAAAGACCCACTTCAACCTACCTCTGACAAAGAGCTCGCCATTTGGGAGGATAAAAGCAAAAAATAATATGCATTGATTGCTTCATCTGTAAGTGGAAAGGTGAGTCGACATATAAAACCATTTTCAACTGCATTTTAAGCATTACAAAAGATGAAGGAACTCTATGACTCACACTCTGCACTTGAAATTATTCAACTCAAGATTAAACTCTTCACCCTTGAATTACAAAATAATGATCCTCTTGCTCTCGCATCCGAAGTAAAATCAATAATGCATGATATCAAAGTCACTAATGTTGAAACAGATATCCCTCTGATTGCTTTTCTCGAGGTATTTTATCCTAATTACTCTAATTATCTTGAGCCATTGCAAGAAAATGGAAATCTCAAAGATATCACCTTTGATTCTCTTATAAAGAAATTTGTTGAAAGAGAGAAAGCTTTTGGAAAGAAAACAACCCCTCAATCTCCTAAAGAGCTTGTGTGCCTTGCTCATAAAGAAAAGAGTCTTGCCCAAGACTCTTCTAGAGGAGGAGGTGGCTAAAGAGGTAGAGGAAGATATTTAAGAGGCAAGGGGCAGACACTCTTAAGGAGAAAGTTCAGATTTCACTACTTGCATTATAAAATAAATGGATAACATGATGCCTCCACATGAAAGATACCTTGGGATAAAATTGAGCAGCAAAGAAACCAACCCAAAGGTAAAACTAATGACATAAACAAAGGTAAAGCACCTGAATCAGCTCATTATGTTGTGGCACAATGTAATATTAGAGTAAATGAAGACTTATTTAATGCTTCACTTTCTTCTTGGAAAAATGATTGGTTGCTTGAATCAGGGAAAACTTGCCACATGACTCATAGAAGAGATGTTTTTGAAGAATTCGCTGACAATGTTGATGGAGCAATTTACTTTGCAGACCAATAAAAACTCAAGCCATCAGGGCTTAGCAGAATCAGGCTTAAATTTCCTGGTCTTCTAGACTTTCTTCTGCATCATGTTCTATATCTCCATCAGTTGAGGAGAAACTTCTTGTCCTTGGTGCATATCAGACAGCAAGGCAACTCCATTCATATGTTTGATGGCAAGCTTGAGGTAAGAAAAGCATCTCACCACTCACTTGTCATGACAAGGATTGAAGAAGAAAGGCTTCTCAAGCTGCAAGGTGCCTTTGCTCGTGCACAACATTTCTCATACAATTCTAATTATGAAGAAGGTACACTTCCATCAAGTCTATTATGGCATGTTATATTTGGACATTTGAACAATGACAACCTTCGCTTATTAAAGAAAAATGGTGTTGTTGGATTGCTTACAATTCCTAGGAAGCTTAAGCAATGTGATGCTTGTATTCTAGGAAAGCATAGCAAACAACCCTTTCATGTTTGACATTCCAGAGCATAAAGAAAACTTGAACTTATTCATTCAGATTTATGTGGTCCAATGCCTGTCTCTTCTGAAAATGGAAATAAATATATGATGAAATTTATTGATGACTACACGAGAATGTGTTGGGCATATTTATTGAAGAACAAATCTTATGGTTTTCAAACATTCAAGAAATTTCATGCATGGATTGAAAATTATGCACAATCTCCTATTGGCTCTATTCGCACTGATAATAGAAAAGAATACACTTCAAATGAATTTGAAAACTATCTTCGCCAACATGGGATCAAACATCAAACAATTGTGCCTTATAATCCCCAACAAAATGGAGTAGCTAAAAGAATGAATAGGACAATCTTAAATATGGTGCGCTCCATGCTCTTCTTCAAAAATGTAAAAGTAATGTTTTGGGTTGATGCTATTCTATGTGTTGTATATATAAAGAATAGACGTGCATCTAATGCTACTAGAAACAAGACTCCTTATGAAATGTGGTATGGGCACATTCCTTCGATAAAACATCTAATCGTATTTGGTTCCACCTATTATGCCTTAATACCAAAAGTAGATAGAAACAAACTTGGTGCAAGAAGTTGGAAATGTATCTTCCTGGGCTATTCAAATGCCTCCAAAGCATACCGTCTCTAAGATCAAGTCAACAAAAAGTTTGTTGTCTCTACAGATGTAATCTTTCTTGAATCATCCAAAACTAACAATGTTGTTGAAAGGCAACTTGATCGCTTCGATAGATTCACAACTACAAAATCATTTCAAGAATTTGATAATCAGATTCCACATCTTGATGGAGGGATTCCTATACTAGATCAAGCTGTTCTTCTTCAGAAGCATTCTCTCATGTGCATGAATCTCCAACAACAAATGATACTTTGAGTGATGTGATTGACAGAATTGGTAGACTCAATCTTGATTCAGTGCCAACTCGGTCAACAGAGCAACCTGGATAATCTGAGAAAGGTCGCCCAAAGTGGCTGATAAAGACACTTAAAAGTGTTCATCTTGATGAGGTTGGAAAAACACAGACTAGAAATTCAAATCACAAAAATGGAGGTAATGTAGATGACTCTGATTCACCTGTTGATATGGATGTTTCTTATGATTGTGAATTAAATTTGTCTACAGATTTTGAATCAACTTCCTTTGGAAAGAAGCAATGCAAAAGGATTCTGATGCCCTGACAAAGAATGGCACTTGGAAGCTGGTTGATCCTCCACTGGGAACAAAACCAATTGGTTGCAAGTGGGTGAACAAGTATAAAGCTGATGGCTCATGTGACAAGCACAAAACCAGACTTGTGGCAAAAGGTTATGCACAGAAGGAAGGGGACGATGACGAGGAGACTTTTTCCCCCACAAAAAAATGGGCTACCATTCAAACACTCTTTGCCCTAGGAGCTCATAATGGTTGGAAAGTCCATCAAATGGATGTAGAAACCGCTTTCTTGAACGGATATCTAAAATAAAATGTTTTTATGTCCAAGCCTGAAGGTTTTGTTGTGAAAGGACATGAAGATAAAGTATGCAAACTTGTGAAATCCTTGTATGGCCTCAAACAAGTACCACGAACCTCGTATGAAAAATTGATGGAGCATCTTCTGAAACTCAATTTCAAACATTATGATGTTGATAATGCAACTCTGTTTGTCAAGAAAGTTTGAAAAACAGTTGTATATCTTATAGTATATGTGGATGATCTTTTGATAACATGGAACAATGAAAGCTACATTGCGTCCATAAAAAGGAATTGAAGAAAGGTTTTGAAATGATTGATTTGTGCTATGTTCATTACTATCTTGGTATTGAAGTAATTCAAAATCCAAAGTCCATATTCCTTTCTCAAAAGAAATACATTGGAGATCTTTTGAACAGATTCGGTATGACTGAATGCAATCCTCTTACTACTCCAATGCAACAAAACCTAAAGCTCACATCAAATGAAGGAAAAGAATTTGAGGATGCAACAATGTATAAATAGCTTGTAGGAAGCCTCAACTACTTGACAACTACCAGACCAAACATTTCTTTTGCTATTGGAATCCTCTCCAGATTTATGCAAAAGCCTTGTGAGGGACATTGGTCTACTGCAAAAAGAGTTCTAAAAAACTTGAAGGGAACTCAAGACTTTGGAATCAAGTATACACAGGTGGATGACATCAACTTGATTAGATACTCTAATTCAGACTTCAATGGAGATAAAGAAACAAGGGTATCTACTTCAGGTTATGTTATGAGCCTTGGATCAGGAGCTGTCTCCTCGAGATCACACAAACAATCAGTTCCTGTAGATTCTACAGCAGAGGCACAATATGTGGCAACAGCTGAGGCAACAAAAGAAATTGTGTGGCTCAGGAAAATTCTTGAAAATTTGGAGGTAAAACAAGTGCAATCAACTCCACTCATGATTGACAATAAATCTGCAATAAAGTTGGCCAAGAACCCAAAGCTCCATGATCGAACAAAGCACATCAATAATAAATATCATCTAATTCGACATCATGTTAAGGCCAAAAAAATCCAGCTCTACCATTGTTCCACTAATGAGCAAATTTCAGAATCTTCACCAAAGCACTTGGAAGAGAAAAGCTTGAAAGATTCAGAAAAATGCTTGGACTCACCAACAACCCTTCAGATTAAGGGAGGAATGTTGACACCTAATGAGAAGCGTAGGGTTAATAGTTGTAATTAATGTAAATAAATAATAGAGAATATAGAGTCGTGAGATGAACCAAACAGTTACTCCCTCTTGTATATAATGTTTAGCCTTAATGAATACAACAAAGTTTTGTTTTAAAGAGTTAAACTATCTTGGCCAACAAAAATAAATATTTTTAATCTATATTTATTACCATTTTAATCTATATTTATTACCATTTTAATTTAATTTAATTTATAGGACTATCTTTACTTTATCCTTAAACTTTTTTAAAACGTTTATAAGAAGTTAAGATGATGAAATGGTTTAAAATACAAATTTATTATTCTACGCCCTTTGTCTTCTTCAAAATATATTAAAATAAAAAATTATTGGCCCACTGTTTTTGGTAAAAATACATTATCAATATAGTATTGTACAAATGGATGGCAAGGAAGACGTCTTGCATAAAATACTTTCCAACGCCTCGTAATTGCACATTTAATTGGTCCTTGATCCTTCCAATGCCTTGTAATTCCACATTTAATTGGTCGTTGATCCTTGAAAAAGGTTCATGCGTTTCGGAGATATTTCCCACTATCTTCTTCTCATGACCTTCTAATTGCATTTTTAATTGGGAATCAACCCGTGGAAAATGCTCATCCGTTTCGGAGATATCTTGCCCTCAAATGAAAACCTACTGAAACTCATGTCTGCATAACGGACATGAAATGCTACACAGGATCGAATCAAGAATGCATTCCTCATGATAAATATGAATGCAATGCAAACAATAAAAAGTTAATGACAAATCGCGCATAATATTCCCTCACCAGCACCATCACCTTTGCCGATGAGCTCCCCAGAAATCATAACCGTAGGCAGTCACTGAGGCTGAGAGAGAAATGGATATAGGATTGTCCCTATGACAGGCAATATATTCGGAGCTTATTCGGGGCTTTTGAAAACAAATGCAGGGATGTACATTTAGATGGATGTTTCAAATCACTATAGAAAGGATAGGGTAGATGGTTATGATATTTGTTTTTGTGGTCTCTTTCATAGTTAGACAAAACTAGGTGGTCTCCTCCTTCCTTTAGTGGCTTCTTCTCCATTAAGCCAACTTTGGTCTTGTTTTTTCATTTCTTAATCAAGTTAATGACCATAATGCTCTATAGGATGGACCTCTTGTATTTTCTAGTCAATGAGGCTAATGCCCTATAGGATGTTATTCCCTTGAATTTGTTCTCTAGAATTCAAATCTCTTAGCTGAAATCCTAGTTTAGATGAGACCATATACATGAGGATGTTACAAAAAAGAAAGAAAATGTTATAATCTCAATGGTCACACTCATATGGATGGAAGGTTTGGATCATGATCTATATCCCTGTCATGGCAACTTTGATACCAATTGTAACTATTGAAGCTAATTGTCAAATTAACTATTAACATGTAAGATCTAGACACACTTATGGTACAAATATTTTCTTGTGGTGGTAAAAATATAGATGGTGAAAGATTTAATGATTGTATAGAGAGCCACATACTAACATTTTAAGGATATAATAGTAGAATGGTTAGCATAACAATAAGACTAAATATGCTTGGATGGAGAGAGGGAATGCATCTAATTATAGTGCTCATAGTGTCAATCCCACTGAGATGTACAAGGCAAGAATGTGGTGCTAAATGAATGGAAGATCTAGAATGTGATTCTTGTAAATCAATTAGATGTGATAAATTAGAGCTCTAATATATCACCACTTAATGATGCAGTAATTGACATAGGCATGCACTAGACCTTATGGCAAAAATGGAGATGATACATCAACGAACTTGCATGTGATGATGAAGTTACCACCTATATCCAATTCATACTAAAATTATCTTATCTCCAACACAAGAGGAATATTGAAAATTCTTTGTTTCTATTTTCCAATTCCACTTATACAAATTTTTTGTTGCAATAACTTAAAACTAATGCATATTGCATGGTTCTTTAAATTAGGAGAAGATAATGCAAAATCATCTAGCAATGAGAGTAAAAGAAGTTACATCAAGACATTGTTGCAAATCCTTTTTCAACCAGATAAAAACCTCTTCCTTCTTAGTTAATTCATCTTTTCTTGCCTAGGAGGCAAAACTCAAGGTTTCCTCCATTAAGCATTGTTTAATAGTGAACATGTTTATGATACTTAAGAAGGTCAACCACAATACAAGGATGCCTATCAACATCATAAGCCATGTTTTGAACTCCATCCTAAAATTTCAAGCCTTACATATATCTTAATTAACTGTTTGGATTAATTTTTTATCAAGTTCTTGTGGAATACGAATGGGTTCATCAATTTTAGTGAACTACACAAGAAGTTGAACAAATGTATGATAGTGACTAGCATTAATAGCATGAAAAATGACATTTTCCTTAAGAAAGACAATAGTTCCCCATAATGAAGCAATTTTAACATAACATTTTCAATAAAATACTATAAGGAAGAAAATTCATACAAAAATTATATATTTTCATGGCATTTTGAAATCTACAATTATACTTTGTCAAATTCCACCATAGTGAAACATGAGTTAAACCATTACTCTCAAAATAAAGAGGTTAAGTTGCAAAATAATAGGCAGGGCACACAAAGTTCATGGATTCCCATAAAAAGATCAAATGTGTGTATGTGTGTTGGTTATGAATTCTGATTATAAATCCTAATTAAAAATAACATAAAATAAAGCTTAATATTACACCCACCATGTCATTACCCATTGTTATAAATCTTATTGAACCATCCTTAGTCTTATTAAACCATCCTTATAACAAAACTAGTAGAATAAAAGTGTGTATGTCAATGATATGTAAAAATTACGCCATTTACCACATCAAAACTTTAACCAAAAAAATTCAATAGAAATCATTTTAATGAAATAAAAACCACCACACCCCCCACCATGCATGAACGTACACCGTAATCCTTTGACATGATTTCTCTAAGAGCTTCGAAGCACCAACTGGGTCAGCAAGTACGTCAGTCTCAGTATCATAATGGGTTTCTATTATGGTTTTATCAACCTATTTCATTTCAATTCATGGCAGATTGATTCGACCATGTGTGAGAAAAATATAGAATGCATTGCCTACATGGGATCAGTAAAAGGATTTCGCTCTTGTAAATATGGCTATGGTAAGATACACAGAGAGAGAGAGAGAGAGTAGAATTAAAAAGGAGACCCTTTTTTCTGCAATGCACAGCAGTGCTGAAACTCTAATTTTTTCTGAGATAGTGAAATTAGTTTCTGGAACTGAAGCGTTCCTGTTGTAATCCCTCTGAGTAGAGGAAGACTATTTTGTAACAGTTTTTTTGTTATGATTAAGATCTTGAATTAAAAAAACATAGCGTTGTTCTCTGTGAAATTTCCTTTGTGTTCGAAATTAATAGAAACTATCAACATGGTATCAGAGCTGGTCTAGGCCCTCAGTGAGTAAAAAAAAACAAAGTTTGTTTTTCACTGTAGGAGCTGTAAGAAGCTTGTTGATTAGATTTTTTTATTTTTTTTCAGCAAGAAAAGTTTTTTGCTTCTTTTTAATTATATAGACAGTATCTCTTCTTTACCTATACACTGTTAAGATGGCAGATGCTGGAACAGGTTTGACAAATTCCCAACTTCCACAGTTTAATGGGAAAAATCACAGTTATTGGTCCATAACAATGAAAGCATTGTTTGCTTCTCAAGGAATTGTTGAAATTTGGTACCGGAGGACAGGTGGTTCCCTTAGGCTTTGATCTTTGGCCTAGGGAAAAGTGTCCAAAAGATTTTAATTTTTCTCCTAAAGTGACTCTATAATCTTTATAAAGTTAAAATCTAATTTAAAAGTGACTTTAAGTGATAAAGTTACTAAGTCTAATTTTAAAGTGACTTTTATAAAGTCAATGAAAATTAGAAAGGAAAAAGTGACTTTGGAAATAAATGACTAAGTGGGTCTTTATTAAAGTGGGTGAATTAAAATATAGAAAGTGAGATTTAAATGTGCATTTAATCTCAGCCATTGATCTAAATCTATTTCAGCCATTGGATTTAGAGATCACCCAAAAGTCACTTGGATCACCCAAAAGTCACTTGGAGTCATATTAAGGGAGGAAAAGGAGGAAAAGAACACATTTGATCCAATTCTTTCATGCGCAGATTGAGAGAAGGAGAGCAAGAGAGCAAGGGAGATTTCTGGACAGTGAGCTGCGGAGTGAGTATCAGCAGCGAAGTTTCAGCAGCGGAGTAACAACAACGAAGTTTCAGCAGGGCAGTTTTTCAGCAAGGCTGAGATAAGTTGTAAAAGTTTGCTTGCTGATTTTTGTTGA
>APFE030703424.1:11360-24429 GCA_000404065.3 Pinus taeda | reverse complement strand
TCTGTGTTCTGGATATCTTTTCTTCGCATATTCTGTGTTATCGGTCTCTTTTCTTCGCATATTCTGTATTTGGGTATCATTTGCAGGTTAAGAAGCATAACAAAAATTGAGTGATAGTGTTGATCTTGAAAACTGAGTTTGAAGGAATATTCTTGGGAAAAAGAGGAAAATGTTCTGCAGATGAAGAGTGATGTAAGGACATGTTATTCATGATAGGAAAACACATGGGGGTCACTGTAGAGGTCCTCCAGGATCAAGGAACGACGAGTATAGGGACAGTGTCAAAATTATGTGTAACACTCCTATTCCAAAAGCTTCCATAATTTGTTGCAACCATTTACCTCAGATGAAGCATCTAGATCTTATCCTACCATACTTTGGAGTTTCCATCCCTTATCCTTTGATCCCATCCTACCATCAAAGGTGGATATAAAACCTTAGATTGGTAATTGGATAAGAAATCCCACCTTACCCCACTCCTCTATATATTTACAACCTTCCATATGCAAGGGGTTGGGTTTTGGAGAGTGATTCTACCCTTATGTTGCTATGGTGAGAGGTTTCATTTCATGCATTTAGGGTGATTGGAGGTGCACATTGTGAAAAGGAAAGGACAAGTCATCCATGGAGGAGATCTTCTACAAGATCAACACATATTTATGGTTGTAAACTCCTTCCATTTATATTAATGCAAATTATTCTTTGTTTTCCTAAATGAGATCTTATTATTTCATATATTTCAATACCATGTTGATATATTGAATAAAGTATATAGATGATATTGCATAGATCTTGTAGTTTCTTGGCTTGTGTTATCTAATTGTGTAGGTTCTAATTTTAGCAATCACAGTTGGAATTGGAGCATTCAAGCTAAAGGAGCGAAGCCTACAATGGATCCTAGTTAGGCTTCATTCCATCGTATATTTAATTTAAGGAAATCATTGTATTCCTTTTCTGTCTATTTTTCTAGGTTAGCCACCAAACTTAGGGGATATACTTTTGTTTGCAATCATAAATCTTGTATAACGAATTGGTGAACATACTGGGGAGTGATGTATTCCCTTGGTGGTTCCTTTGTCCATTATGTTCAATTACCTCCTCGATAGACATTTTTTTCTTTACCCATCCAAGAACATACCTAGGAAGTCATTTCATTGAGTCCCTTTTCCAATTTTTGTGTAGGAATCCTGTATTCCTGGACCATCTCACCCTTAGTGCCTCTGCTAGAGCATTGCAACTTACTTTTGGCCACTTTGTACCTATGTTGAAAATCACTAGTGCCTCTTCTGCACCAATATTGGCCCCTATTTTGCACAAAACGTGCTCTTATTTTTTAGTCTCTCTTTGATCTGCCTACTTCCAGCTACCCTTCCCTGATTCTTGAGTGTCTTGTGGTCTCTCTAAAGCCTCCATTTTGTTTTCATTTGTGTTTTATTGCCTTTGGTAATAATTGGTTTTGAGCTTTCTTTGTTCTTATCATTTGGTCACCTAAAAAGTATTTTTTTTTTTTTTGTTGTTGGTCACTTGGATGAATTGTTGTTTCAGTCCTCATTCTGAAAAGTGCATTTGAATTAGTGATTAAACATTTGCATCTTAGTTTTATTCATTTCAAAAATTAGGTGTGCTGAAAAGAATTTTTTTGCATTGGCATTTAGGGCTTTATATGTGCATTGATATAGGAACAATTGCATTGAAAATGGAAATTGCTTCTTTCATCTTGTTTGTTGCATGTTGTGTGTTGCATATTGATTGTTTCTTCCCTTCCTTAGCTAAATTTTCATTGAAAGAGAAAGATTTCCATTTTCACATGCTAGGTTTTCATTTTAGGATATTCAGGGAACATTCGTGGTGAGCCAAAAACTAAGACTTCATAAAAATAAACAGTAAAATTTATTGAATCAACCTAAGGAGCATTTGTAACATTAACACAAACAATTATATGTCTAGGTTATAGATGTATTCCAGTGTTGTTAAACATAGGAGATGTCATTGTTTTCGGGTGTTGCATCCTGGGGGTGATATCTCATTCCACATATGTGAATGTATAGCATCACTCTCCATGTAACTTTGGGTATATTAGATGACACTTCACGCACGTAAATTATATGCGAACTCTCTCATCAAACGGTTACACATTAGACAACACCACTATGGACTACACTCCCACATACCATCAAGTATATTTTGGGAGTTCCCAATAGGTTGGTATCCAGCCATAGGTAACTGAACCTACCTCCTTGTATACTATGATACACTGAAAAAAACATTCGAGGAGATTGGCTACCATACGTCAAGGTTTATATTGCAATTCACAGTTGATTGGTAATCCTTTATGCCTAGATTACCCTCTTTTTTATTTATTTCTTTTTCTGTCAATAAAATTTATTATCCGTGAGAAAAAAAATCCCCCACCTCTGTTAGCAATAAAATGATTAAATTGCTATAAATGTAACAAGACACAGATAGGATTCTGATGTAATATATATATAATATAATATATATTATATATATATATATATATATAATAATAAATATTATATATTGATGTGATTAGGCGAGGGGTTATAGAGTTGAATGCGCCTGATCAAAGAGACATGTCCATGGGACTGAGCTCTTCATACTTTCTATATTATAATTAATAATTTATTTATTTAAATAATTCTTTAATATTCTAATATTTTATTTAATTTGTTATGATTTTTAAGTTCATAAAATTTCCTTCCCCTTAGGTAGGCGTGGATGTTGATGCATGAAACATTCTGATTCCCAGGACGAATCTTCGTCTAGTAACCTTGTCCATTTGATGAGGTATTCCTTAATTGTCTTAGATTGTAAAACTTTTTCTCGAGTAGCAAGTATACCCTCAGGTTCAAGGATTATTCTTCCTTCTTCATCGGTCTTTGGTATTTCTGTCTGCGCTGTTTGATTTTTCCCTAATACTTTTTTGAGACTTGATATGTGAAAGGTATTATGGATATGGCAATTGTCTGGTAACTTTAACCCATAAGCTACACTACTTATATTTTTAATTATTTGGTTGGGTCCATAATATTTAGGTGACAATTTATTATTCCCTTGTTGTTTTAGTGATAGTTGCTTATAAGGTTGGAGTCTAACAAAGACCTAATCTCCCTCTTTGAACTCTCTTTCAGAACGGTGTTGGTCGACTTGTTATTTCATTCTATTATGGGCCATGGTTAGATTTTATTTTAGTAAGTTGATGATTCTTTGACTTTCTTCAAAGTGGTCTTTAACAGTTGGTACCCTAGAATCAAGGAATGCAAATTCTTTCCACCTTGGTGGTTCGTAACCATATAGGGCTTGGAAGGGTGTCATCTTAGCTAACGTGTGATATGTGGTATTATACCACTACTCGGCCAGGTGCAACCACTGTGTCCATCTGTTTTGATTATCTGTAATGAAACAACGAAGATATGTTTCCAAGAATTTATTAACAATTTCAGTTTGCCCATCAGTTTGTAGGTGATAGGCTAAACTCATATTAAGTGATATTCCTGCCTGATGACAAAAATCCTTCCAAAATTTCCCTTTAAACCTTGCATCTCTATCTCTAACTATGACCTTAGGAAACCCGTGTAGTTTGTAATTTTTTTTACAAAACACATCAGCGATTTGTTTGGTAGTGTTAGTCTTTTTAATAGCCATAAAGTGGGCATATTTAGTGAGCCTGTTGACTACTACAAATATTTTATCCTTTCTGTTAGATGCAGGTATTCCTTCAAAAAAATCCATCGAAATCTCCTCCCACTTCTGATTTGGAATGTGTAGTGGATTTAGTAACCCTGGAGTTGGAACACTTTCGCTATTGTTTCTTTGAAAAATGTCACATTTTGAAACATATTTATGAATTTCCTTGCTCATACCCTTCCAATAGAATGATTGACAAATGTTGTAGTAAGTCTTGTAGAATCTAACATTTCTAGCTGCTGGTGAATTATGGGACTCCTTTAGTATTTTTACCTTAAATTTGGATGCAGGTGTTAGATAAATTCTCCCCTTGTACCATAAGATGTTATTTTTCCACTCGAAGTTGGTATATTGACTGACATTGTTAATCATGGAGTCACAATCCTTATCCTTGGCATATTCGGCTCGTATTTCGTTCAACCATTATAGAATGACTATCATGGCAGCACATGTTGTGTGATCGTCATGCTTATGTGAGAGTGCATCAGCTACGACATTCTCCTTTCCCTTCTTGTGTAATATTTCTAAATCGAAAGCTGACAACTTCTACATCCACTTCTATTGCTCTATTGATAATGTCTTTTGTTGAAGTAAGTATTGAAGACTATTGTGGTCAGTTTGGATTGAGAATTTACTTCCAAGCAAATATTGGTGCCATTTCGTCAATGTGTGTATGATGGTGAGCATCTCCTTTTGTATGTTGATTTTAAGCCTTCTTTTTAATTAAGTTTATTGCTCTCAAATGCTATAGGGTGGTTGTCCTGCATCAGTACAGCTCCAATTCCAAACCCAAAAGCATCACATTCGACCACAAACGATTTGGAGATATTAAGAGTTGCTAGTACTGGTGTGGTTGACATCACTTCCTTTAATTTCTCAAAACACGTGTCTATGTAGTCATCCCATTTGAAAGCATTTTTCTTTGACAAATTCGTTAGGGGTGTTGTTAGGTGTGCATAGTTTTTTATAAATCTTTTGTAATACCCTGTTAAACCCAAAAATCCCCTTAGCTTAGATATGTTCTTGGGTTTCAGCCACTCTCTGATTTCCTTGATTTTGTTGGGGTCCACTTGGAATCCTTCCCTTGATATAATATGACCCAGGTATTCAACTTCCTTTTACCCAAACATACATTTTGATAGCTTGGTGTAAAATTGTTCTTTTCCAAAACATACAACACTTCTTCTAGATGTTTGAGGTGTGCCTTCCACGTCTTACTGTACACTAAAATATCATCGAAGAAAACTAATACAAATTACTAAAGTAAGGATGAAAGAGCTCATTCATGGTGGCTTGGAAGGTGGCTGGTGCATTTGTTAATCCAAATGGCGTGACCTTGAACTTGTAATTCCCTTCATGAATCCTGAATGTTGTCTTTTCGATGTCTTCTAACCTTACTCGTATTTGGTAGTAACCTGATCTTAGATCTAACTTGGAAAAATATTTTGCTCCTTGTAACTCATCTAACATTTCATCAATGAATGGAATCGAAAACTTATGCTTAATAGTGATTTTATTTAGGCCTCTGTAATCTATACATAATTGGAAAGATTTGCCCTTCTTCCTAACCAATACTACGGGTGCAACACATGGAATTCTACTCTTCGTAATGATTCCATGCTTCAATAGGTCTTGAATTAAGCACTCTATTTCTGTCTTGTGGTGATGGGGATAATAGTATGGCTTGACATTAGCTAGATTTGAATCAGTTTTGACTTCGATAATGTGTTCAATTTGCCTTTCTAGGGGTAACATCATTGGTAGATATTGGAAAACCTTCTCATACCTCTGGATCAAGGATGAAATCTTTGATGTTTGATGAGCCCCTTCTGTTGATAATAATTCCAAGTGCTAACATTGTGCAACAAATGCTGGTGCCCCCTTGTGAATAAGCTTCTTCATCTGTTGAGCAGAGATGACTTATGTTGGTGGTGCCTGAAAACCGAATAACTCATATTTTTGTCCATTCCATTTGAATTTAATGAATTGTTTTATGTGATTTTCTGAATAAGTGCCTAGTGTTCTCAACCATTGTACACCTAAAACAACATCTGCTCCTCCTATGGGAATCGTATAAAAATTGGACTCTATTGCATAGTCGCTTAATTGCAACTTAACTTTATGGCACTTGCCAACTCCATCTATTTGTTTTCCATCTGCTACCATAACTTTTAAGTCTGCTATTGGGTAAGCAAAGATGTTCAATCTTTTTGCAACATTGACATCTACAAAGTTGTGTGTACTTCCTGAGTCCACCATCAAAATAATGCTTTGCTTCTTGATGTAACCTTTAAGCTTTTTGTGGTAGAGCTATCCCTGTGATGCCTGCTATGGAAATTCGTGGCATCTCGTCCTCTGATTCTGGACTAGGGTTTGCATTTTCTTGATTTTCCTCTTCATGAGAGCTATCTTCTGAGGATTCCTCCTCTTGCATGGCTTCACAGTTGTACAATTTTTGTGTTGTGCATTTGTGTCCTAGATGATACTTGTCTCTGCACTTCCAACATTTGCCATATTTTTTCTTTCGACATTAAATTGTTGTTTTCCTTCACTTCGTAAGGGTGGTGGAACATACTTACTAGTATTCTCTGACAAGGTTTTACCTGCCCTTCCTTTGAATTCACTATTAGTTTTGTCATTAGTGACATATGGTGGTTTTTGAAGTTTATATTTTCACTTCATAATTATGGCTACACGCCTGGCCTCCTCAATAGTTTTAGGTTTATGCAATTTTAATTCTTCACGGATATAATCTTTAAAGCCACAATGATACATTTTTAGTAGCCCCTCATCTGAAAACCCTCTTTGCCTTACTACTAACACTTCCCACTCGTGAGTGTATTCACTCATTGATCCTTTTTGCTTCAAGTGAACAAATCTCTCATAGACATCTTCCTCCTCTTCGTCATGAAACCTTTTTAAAAAAGCGCTTTTAAGGTTTTTTAAATTGAATGAGCAACCTGTGCATTTAGATGACCACCACAAAAACCAATCGTACGCTTCTGATTCTAAGTAATTGGATGCAGTGACGAATTTTTCTTGTTCACCAAGCAAAGGGTTTGCTAAAAAAATTGCATCCATCTTATTTACCCATACGACGGCGCCTTTAAAGTTCTTTCCATCATACTTCGATAATTCATTTTTTATTTTAAGATGGTTCTTTCCGGGAGAATGTGTATAATATTGGCTCCCTTCCAAGTGGATTTGGGGTATTTGTTGCTTCTCACACCTCATGAAGCCCTGCTCTAGGGAAGTCTCCCCTTCTGGAGTCTTATTACTTTGTGTAGCTGAAGGTGGATTAGTCTCTCCGGAGTATCGGTTCATCAAGTTTTTTAAGAAGGAGATCTTGTCGGCCATCTGGTCTTGCTTACTAACTAACTTTTCGATGTTATCCATGTGTTTACATAGCTTACTGATGTCCTCTTGGATCTTCTTCATAATGTCATTGTTATCGTTCGTCATTTTATTTTGATTTTTTTAAGACCCAATTTTTTTTAATTAATCAAAAGATTAATTAATTAACTTATTATTTTTATTATTATTTATTTTATTTATTTTAATTACTTAATTAAATTAAAGTTATATATGTATATAGTTTTTATATGCTTGATCTATACCTATGTTATATCATACCATAACATAGTCTTTTAATCAATTCACTGAACGGTCACATTACTGAATAGTCACGTGCTGAATGGTCACTTACTGTTTGACCGTCGACCCTTCATGTGGATATCACTGCAGAGCCCACCGCAATGGCACCATAGGTCATTGATGATGAAATGAAATGACGCAGACTTCCACCGGACATGTTGCATGGTTTAGTTATGGGATTGTGCTACGGTTTGGCATAGCTACGTCTGGCAACCCTGCAATAACTGTTGTTTAGCTACAAGCCATGACCACACACTTCAGGTAGAACAAACCACACGCACTATTGTTTTATGGAAAACTCGTGGGGCCTGATGGCCAGCAGAACTTGTGGGTTTCCCCTCTCTAAAGTTGCCTCTGATACCATTGTTAGCAATAAAATGATTAAATTGTTGTAAACTGTAAACAAGACACTAGATAGGATTCTGAATGTAATCTATAATATATATATATGATAGAAATTGAATGATGATTTACAAGGCCGAGGCAGTGTTCCTTAAATAGGAGTTGACTGGCCATGCCTGATCAGAGAGACATTGCCCTTGGGACTGATGTCTCTTTATTTAATTAATTATTTTCTAATTAACTTATTATAATTAATAATTTATTTATTTAAATAATTCTTTAATATTTTAATATTTATTTAATTTGTTATGATTTTTAAGTTCATAAAATTGCCTTCCCCTTAAGATGCTTTGTCCTCAAAGATAGGTAGGCCTGGATATTGATGCATGAAACGTTCTAATTCCCAAGATGAATCTTCGTCTGGTAACCTCTTCCACTTGATGAGGTATTCCTTAATTGTCTTAGATTGTAAAAAAATTTCTCGGGTAGCAAGTATACCCTCAGGTTCAAGGATTATTCTTTCTTCTTCATCGGTCTTTGGTATTTCTGTCTGTGATGTATGATTTAACCCTAATACTTTTTTGAGACTTGATATGTGAAAGGTATTATGGATTCAACGATTGTCTAGTAACTCTAACCCATAAGCTACACTACTTATCTTTTTAATTATTTGGTAGGGTCCATAATATTTAGGTGACAATTTATTATTCCCTTGTTGTTTTAGTGATAGTTGCTTATAAGGTTGGAGTCTAACAAATACCCAATCTCCCTCTTCAAACTCTCTTTCAAAATGGTGTTGGTCGACTTGTTGTTTCATTCTATTATGGGCCATGGTTAGATTTTCTTTTAGTAAGATGATGATTCTTTGACTTTCTCCTAAGTGGTCTTTAACAACTGGTACCCTAGAATCAAGGAATGCAAAGTCTTTCCACCTAGGTGGTTCATAACCATATAGGGCTTGGAAGGGTGTCATCTTAGCTGACGTGTGATATGTGGTATTATACCACCATTCGGCCAGGTTCAGCCACTGTGTCCATATGTTTTGTTTATCTGTAACGAAAAAACGAAGATATGTTTCCAAGAATTTATTAACGATTTCAGTTTGCCCATCAGTTTGGGGGTGATAGGCTGAACTCATATTAAATGATATTCCTACTTGATGACAAAAATCCTTCCAAAATTTCCCTTTAAACCTTACATCTCTATCTCTAACTATGACCTTAGGAAACCCGTGTAGTTTGTAAATGTTTTTACAAAACTCATCAATGATTTGTTTGGTTGTGTTAGTCTTTTTAATAGCCATAAAGTGGGAATATTTAGTGAGCCTGTTGACTACTACAAATATTTTATCCTTTCCGTTAGATGCAGGTAGTCCTTCAATAAAATCTATCGAAACCTCCTCCCACTTCTGATTTGGAATGTGTAGTGGATGTGGTAACCCTGGAGTTGGAACATTTTCGCTCTTGTTTCTTTGACAAATATCACATTTTGAAACATATTTCTGAATTTCCTTGCTCATACCCTTCCAATAGAATGATTGTCGAATGTTGTAGTAAGTCTTGTAGAATCAGACATGTCTAGCTGCTGGTGAATTGTGGGACTCTTTTAGTATTTTAACCTTAAATTTGGATGCAGGTGTTAGATAAATTCTCCCCTTGTACCATAAGATGTCCTTTTTCCACTCGAAGTTGGTATATTGACTGATATTGTTGATCATGGAGTCACAATCCTTATCCTTGGCATATTTGGATTGTATTTTGTCCAGCTGTTCCTGAATGATTATCGTGGCAGCACATGTTGTGTGACCATCGTCCTTATGTGAGAGTGCATCAACTACAACATTCTCCTTTCCCTTCTTGTGTAATATTTCTAAATCGAAAGCTGACAATTTCTCCATCCACTTTTGTTGTTCTGTTGATAGTGTCTTTTCCTGAAGTAAGTATTGAAGACTATTGTGGTCGGTTCAGATTGAGAATTTACTTCCAAGCAAATATTGGTGCCATTTCGTTAAAGCATGTATGATGGCGAGCATCTCCTTTGGTATGTTTATTTTAAGCCTTCTTTTTTATTAAGTTTATTGCTCTGAAATGCTATAGGGTGGTTGTCCTACATCAGTACAGCTCCAATTCCAAACCCAAAAGCATCACATTTGACCACGAACTATTTGGAGAAATCAGGAGTTGTTATTACTATTGTGGTTGACATCACTTCCTTTAATTTCTCAAAACACTTATCTGTTTGGTCATCCCATTTGAAAGCATTTTTCTTTAACAAATTCATCAAGGGTGTTGTCATGTGTGAATAGTTTTTTATAAATCTTCTGTAATACCCTGTTAAACCCAAAAATCCCCTTAGCTTAGATATGTTCTTGGATTTCAGCCACTCTCCGATTGCCTTGATTTTGTTCGGGTCCACTTGGACTCCTTCCCTTGATATAATATGACCTAGGTATTCAACTTCGTTTTGCCCAAACATACATTTTGATAGCTTGGCGTAAAACTGGTTCTTCTAGATGTTTGAGATGTTCCTTCCACGTCTTACTGTACACTAAAATATCATCGAAGAAGACTAATGCAAACTTCCTAAGGTAAGGATGAAAAAGCTCATTCATGGTGGCTTAGTAGGTGGCTGGTGGATTTGTTAATCCAAATGGCATGACCTTGAACTCGTAATGCCCTTCATGAGTCCTGAATGTTGTCTTTTCCATGTCTTCTAACCTTACTCGTATTTGGTACTAACTTGATCTTAGATCTAACTTGGAAAAATATTTTGCTCCATGTAACTCATCTAACATTTCATCAATGAATAGAATCGGAAACTTATGCTTAATAGTGATTTTATTTAAGCCTTTGTAATCTATACGTAATCGGAAAGATCCATCCTTCTTCCTGACCAATACTATGGGTGCAGTGCATGGACTTCTAGTCTTCGTAATGATTCCATGCTTCAACAAGTCTTGAATTAAGCACTATATTTCTGTTTTGTGGTGATGGGGGTAATGGTATGGCTTGACATTAACTGGAGTTGAATCGATTTTGACTTCAATAATGTGTTCAATTTGCCTTTCTGGGGGTAACTTCATTGGTAGATCTTGGAAAACCTTCTTGTATCTCTGGATCAAGGATGAAATCTATGATGTTTGATGAGTCCCTTCTATTGATAATAATTCCAAGGGCTGACATTGAGCAATAAATGTTGGTGCCCCCTTGCGAATAAGTTTCTTCATCTATTGAGCAGAGATTACTTGTGTTGGCGGTGCCTGAACACCGAATAACTGATATTTCTATCCATTCCACTTGAATTTAATGAATTGTTTTATGTGATTTGCTGAATAAATGCCTAGTGCTCTCAACCATTGTACACCTAAAACAACATCTACTCCTCCTAAGGGAACCGTATAAAAACTGGACTATATTGCATAGTAGCTTAATTGCAACTTAACTTTATGGCACTTGCCAACTCCATCTATTTGTTTTCCATCTGCTACCATAACTTTTAAGTTTGTTATTGGGTAAGAAAAGTTGTTCAAACTTTTTGCAACATTGACATCTACAAAGTTGTGCGTACTTCCTTAGTCCATCATCAAATTAACGCTTTGCTTCTTGATGTAACCTTTAAGCTTCAGTGTTTGTGGTTGAGCTATCCCTGTGATGGCTACTATGGAAATTTGTGGCATCTCGTCCTCTGATTTTGGACTACGGTTTGCATTTTCTTCATTTTCTTCTTCATCGGAGCTATCTTCTGAGGATTCCTCTTCTTGCTTGGCTTCACAGTTGTACAATTTTTGTGTTTCGCATTTGTGTCTTGGATGATACTTGTCTCCACACTTCTAGCATTTTCCATCTTTTTTTCTTTCGACATTAAATTTTTGTTTTCCTTCACTTCGTAAGGGTGGTGGAACATACTTACTAGTATTCTCTGACGAGTTTTTACCCACCCTTCCTTTGAATTCACTATTAGTCTTTTCCTTTGTGACATATGGTGGTTTGTGAAGTTTATATTTTCGCTCGATAATTATGGTTGCATGTATGGCCTCCTCAATAGTTTTAGGTTTATGCAATTTTAATTCTTCATGGATATAATCTTTATGGCCACAATGATACATTTTTAGTAGCTCCTCATCTGAAAACCATCTTTGCCTTAATGCTAACCCTTCCCACTCGTGAGTGTATTCACTCACTGATCCTTTTTGTTTCAGGTGAACAAATCTCTCATAGACGTCATCCTCCTCTTCGTCATGAAACCCTTTTAACATAGCACTTTTAAGGTTTTGCCAATTGAATGAGCAACCTGTGCATTTAGATGACCACCACAAAAATCAATCGTATGCTTCTACTTCTAAGTAATTGGATGCAGTGACAAATTTTTCTTGTTCACCGAGTGGAGGGTTTGCTAAAAAAATTGCATCCATTTTATTTACCCATACGGCAACACCTTTAAAATTATTTCCATCATACTTCGATAATTCATTTTTTATTTAAGATGGTTCTTTCCAGGAGAATGCTATAATGTTGGCTCCCTTTGAAGTGGATTTGGGGTATTTGTTGCTTCTCACACCTCATGAAGCCCTGCTCTAAGGAAGTCTCCCCTTCTAGATTCTTGGGACTTCGTCTAGCTGAAGGTGGATTAGTCTCTTCGAAGTGCCGGTTCATCAAGCTTTTTAAGAAGATCTTGTCGGCCAGCTGGTCTTGCTTACTAACTGACTTTTCGATGTTATCCATGTGTTTACATAGCTTACTAATGTCCTCTTGGATCTTCTTCATAATGTCATTGTTATCGTTCGTCATTTTGTTCCGATTTTTTTTAAGGCCCAATTTTTTTTTAATTAATCAAAAGATACTAATTAATTAAATTATTTATTATTTATTTAATTAAATTAAAGTTATATATGTATATAGTTTTTATATGCTTAATCTATACCTATGTTATATCATACCATAACATAGTCTTTTAATCAAATCACTAAACGGTCACATTACTGAACAGTCATATGTCGAATGGCCACTTATTGTTTGACCGCCAACCCTTCATGCGAATATCACCGCAGAGCCCACCACAATGGAACCACATGTCACCGTAGATGAAAAGAAATGACGCATTCTTCCGCCAGACATGTTGCATGGTTTAGTTGTGGGATTATGCTACGATTTCGCATAGCTACGTCTGGCAACCCTGCAATAACTATTGTTTAGTCGCAAGCCATGACCACACACTCTAGGCAGAACACGCACAACCCACATGCATTGTTGTTTTATGGAAAACCCGTGGAGCTTGATGGCTAGCAGAACTTGTGGGTGTCACCAATCTAAAGTTGGCTCTGATACCATTGTTAGCAATAAAATGATTAAATTTTTGTAAACTGTAA
>APFE030703424.1:0-11163 GCA_000404065.3 Pinus taeda | reverse complement strand
ATATATATATTAATTGATAAAATTTGAATGATGTTTACAAGGCTGAGGTGGTGCTCTTTAAATAGGAGTTGACTGGCCATGCCTAATCAAAGAGACATGTCCCTTGGGGACTAATGTATCTTCATTTAACTAATTATTTGCTAATTAATTGATTATAATTAATAATTTATTTATTTAAATAATTATTTAATATTTTAATATTTTATTTAATTTGTTATGATTTTTAAATTCATAACATCGTCATTCATAGAGAATGAAAAATAAGCCTCATCTTCCACCAAAGGCTACTCCTAGCCGTCATCAGAATCATAAGAACATGCAAACTACTGAATCAGAGACTTCAAGAACTGCTTTTGGCCCTCCTAGTGATATTGATTTGCTAGAGTCACCTATCCCGTTCAGTTCTGAGCCCAAGCCCAATATTACATATACTCTTTATGGTGGCACTAACACAATTGAAATAGAAGTCCCTGAAACCTTGTTGCTTGAGGTCATTGAACCTGAACTTCCTAAGTTAGACACTTTTATTCTTAAGGTTGTTGAACTTGAGGAGCCTCAACCATCTGACCTGTTACTTCAAGACCTTCCTCCTCTCTTCCTTTGTCTTATACATAACCTATATATCTTGGACCTAATGGTGAACCTCTTCCACATGAACTTATGAGTATTGAAGAGATCCCAAAGGAAGAGCCTCTTCATTCTATTTTTGTTCATTGGGAAGGACTCCATTTTTTATCAGATTAATCCTTTTCCTCTTCTTCAAACTCCAACACAGACTCCTTTACCTCATTCTTTGGACTTACCTATGGATCTCTTGTTGCAATATTCATTGATATTGTTAACCATGGCTAGAATTGATCCGACATATTAGCCTGTGTCTGCCACTATGGTTGAGACATCAAATGTTTCTTCCTCATCTATGTTTGCAACATCACCAGAAAATATTTTGTATGGTGGTCTGTCTGTCCCACCTGGTTATCAGTCTTTATCTAGTACATTTTCTGGTGCATCTTCCAGTCCTTGGACCTCTCCCATGTCATCTAATTCAGGAATAACATTTGTTTCTTCTCTTGTGAGTACCTCACATTCTTCTCCTCTTCCTCTATCTATACCTATGATCAAGCAACAAGCTGGCACTTATTTCACTGGCCAAGGTTACCTTCAACAACCTAACTCTTCTTATTTTGGGTACCCTCCATATGGATCACAGTTTCCTCCATCATCCCCTCCTCCTTTTACAGGGGAGGAACCTATTAATGGTATACCTCAAATTGGTAATCAACCTTATTATAGTCATCCTTATCTATGAATGACTCCCAATATTTGGCAACCTAATTTTCTTGTTCAAACTAGTTCATTTTTGGACTAATTATTGAACCCTCAACCTGCACCATCTTCGTCTCAAATTCCTATCCATCCATCAATACCCCAACAATCTCAAATACATGTGAGCCAACCTCTGTAAATTTTCGTCCCATCACAACATTTTCCCTCAGTATCTAGCACTTCCCATGTTTTTCTTACCTAGCCTATACAAGGTACCTTACATTCTCAACAGCTTGGATAGTGTACTCCTCAGGTTTTGATAGGTCAAATTATCTATAGTACGGCATAGTCCCAATCAAACCCACCTTACCACAGGGAAATGAAAACCCCCATCATGAAACAATATGGACCATATCAAGGTATTCCTCAAGTGCCTTTTCAATACCAACAAACCAAAATGTAACCATTCCAGCAACTTTATCGCCATCCTGGGGCTAGACAACAAGGTCACTTGTATAATGGTTATTAGAATCCTCCCTATTCTGGTACCTAGGTTCCTTATTATCATAACCATCCTTATCTAGGGATGTAAGTGCCTATTTCTCAATCTATTTCTTCATAACCATGTCATCCTCCTCCAGAATTTAACTGGCAGTTGCCTTTTATGGCCTCTCTAATTTCCAGACTTAACTCCGCTCAATAATGACCCCATCGCTCATTCACCATGGTGGCCAATTATTCCCACTAAATTTCCTTTTGATGTCCCAAAGTTCAATGGGAATCTAGGAGAAGACCCATAGACACATGTTATGATGTATCATCTATGGTGTTCTTCAAACTCCCTTAACAATGATTCTATTTGAATTTGTCTTTTCCAACGAACACTTACAGGTACTACAGCTAAATGGTATATTGAATTACCCATAGTTATATTTCATTATTTCAACACTTTAGCCATCGCCTTCCTCACACATTTCCATTTGCCCATCAGATACGAAACTGGAACAGAACTGTTGACCAACTTCAAACAATCATATTCCACTCACATCTCCAATTTGTGGAGTAGGAAGATTCTCTCTACAGACAAAGACAATCCCTCTAGCCGAGGGGAGAGGGTATAGCCACAAACAAGACAATATAATATAATTTCCCTTAGATTGAGAATGGATAAGATCCTACCTATTGTATCACTAATCCTTGTTTGATGAAGTCCTTATACTTTTTCTCTAGCGATTAGATCCTTAGTGTCAATAAAGCACCTGAAATAATGAGACAAGAAACCAAAGCACACATGATAGCATACAAAATATTCAATCTACTTAAGAGGCTAAGGATTCTTAATCTACCAACTAACATATGCAATTTATATATGGAACAAAATATCAGTTGTATTATTATGAGAAAAAGGAAAGTACAACCTTCGCCTTAGCGTTGCATGTTTCCTTCGACGTGTCTGGGTTCTAGTACCACTGTTATCATCTCATGATTCACCCTCAAAAAAATGGAAGTTCAAGGCTTCTTCCTCTTTGCTGCAAACCAAACAAACTACAAGCTTATTCTCCCTTCACACACACAAACTAGAAGACAAAGGCTCTCAATATGGCTATCAAGATTTGCAGATTATTCCACCCCTTTTCATTAGCTAGCTGAGGTTGGAAAAGGAGGAGCTTATATAGCTTGAGAGAGGGGAAATTGATCCTCTTATGATGGGAGAGGCCTTATCCCTTTTGGTTTGTTCAATTTTAATAGGGGAAAAGAGCCCAAATAGCCTCTCTCGGCTCTATCTTTCTTAACCATTTACCATAATTCCGTTCACGAAGCTTCTAGACCTGGAACTTCGACTCCATTTTTAAAAACTTTCCAAAAGAGGGTTGGCATGGGTCATGAATGGATTACCAGTGTTGTTCGACACTAGGCCTAGTGTTAGACTCTTCAAATCACTGCAAGGAAGAAACTAAGTTATAGCGTTGGCCTTGAAAACTGAGTTTGAAGGAATATTCTTGGAAAATGATGTAAGAGGGAAATGTTCTGCAGATGAAGAGGGATGTAAGGACATGTTCTTCATGACAGGGAAACACATGAGGGTCATTGAAGAGGTCCTCCATGATCGAGGAATGGGGAGTACAAGGACAATG
Source organism: Pinus taeda (assembly GCA_000404065.3). Lineage (NCBI taxonomy): Eukaryota > Viridiplantae > Streptophyta > Pinopsida > Pinales > Pinaceae > Pinus > Pinus taeda. The sequence continues at coordinate 7,762 of APFE030703424.1, read as the reverse complement.
ACAAAATGTTGTGTAACATATGCTCCCTAAAGCCTGAAGGCAAAACAAGAGTGAGGGGTGAAATGCTTTACAGGTAGATGCATGGAACTAGAGACTGCCATCGAAAAACCTGCAAGCAAGAATAGATACATATACATCACTAAAATATCTGATACATTAATTGTGGGATGGACACAACCATCCAGAAGAAGATCATGTAAATGGATCCAGGGTATGGGCGCAGCCATCCAATAATGAGAAGGATCACATATAACAGACTCTTGGTATGGTCGCAACCATCCATTTGAAAGATACATGTATGTAAGTGTGATAATTTCACAACACCTTGCAACCTAGACTTCTGTAATCTAAGCCTAGGGTCTTGCGCTCCAACACGACCCGATCAAAGTACAAATTCTAGCATATGAAGAGATGTGTTAACGTCGAACATGCTAGAAAATCACTTAATTACTAGACAATGATGGGAATTGTTAACAAGCGTGAGAGAAACCACCAATAATGGCAATGGCTCTCAAGGTACCAGCAATACAATTCATGGAGTGCGAATAAGGAACTGAAGTCAAAAACTTGTGAAGTCACTCGATCGAAAGCCAATGATGAGAAATTGTTGTCAAGTGTGAAGAACTTACCATTAGGGCACGCAAGCTCTAAGGTACTGGAAGGAAGTCTCTAGGCCAACCTCCTAGATAATGAGCTGAAGTTGAGAGGAAGTGACATTGTCAAAGGAGGGTCATGATATATCCCACATCATCGACACAAGACAAGGGATGCAATGATTATGGATGATACAGAGAATCAGTGATGAACCTCATAAACGGGTAATTATATGGGCTCATTTTACCTCCTAACCTAGTCAAATCAACCATTCTCTTAGCTTACTGTATGATTTTCCAATTATATTTATGCTTATAGGGTGAGTTGATTTAGTTATTATGCCATGTGGTCTAACATGTATTTAATGCAGATTATTGATGGATTTCGAGGTCAAAGTCAAGGATCTAGTGGTCAAACTGCAGCAATAACTTGAATTAGACAAAAAGAGAGGACTTATAGGATGGAAACCCCCTCATTTATTTCTCTTCACTTTAAATTCCCCTCCATTCAACTCGGAGAACAAGAAGCCGAATCATGAATTAGAAGGTAGCCAAGCAAGTGGAACATGATTGATAGTTATCTCGAGTTTTGGGAGCCAACCCTCCCTGATTTTAAGGAAGTTGTTGGTAGCTTCAGATGTATAAGTAGAGAGGCCTAGGGCCTCACTAGGATTGACTTTTTTTTTGTTTGTGTAAACTCTTCTCAAATTTCGAGCTTACTATTTTGTGACAATTTTATGTAATCTTGCTATTTTTGGATAATGAAGATGGAATCCTTTTTGAGCTAGTACTGAGTTACCTCAGAGGGCTAAAGCTCTTGGGTTAGGGCCCAATCCAAGTAGCCAAGCTTCTCTTTACTTTTATTTCTATGCTTTACTTCAGTTTGCAAATTAGTTTGTTGTTAGATGTATTTCTCTTATGGTTAAGGATAGGTTGTTTTTGATGATTTAGTAGCTTGCTTCCATTTGTGATTTCTGTAACAAGTTAAGTAGTGATTAGAGAAGATTCAAAAGGCTAGCAAAAATGCCTTGGCATCTCTTCCTCCCTCTGGGACCATGATTTGAGGCAAAGAGTCTCTTGCTGCCCCAAAAACACATATTTTCCTCATTCCTGGGACATCTAGTGTTTGCAATTCTCTAGTAGATTAATAGTATAGTTTTGCTTTGCTTTAGATCTTCCTTATCATGTTCACTTCCTGATTTGCAATAGTCCTTTTTCATGCTTTCCTTTTTTACATCATTTCCCATCATTTCCTTCTATACATCATATTTTAGGCCATTTTAATGGAAAACTCTATTTTTCCTAGAATGCACTCATTTCATTGGTTGCTTGATTTTCTTGATTGACTGTCAGTTTCTATGCAGCAGATCTCTTCCAGCAGTAGGCCAGCTTACTAGCAATCACACTTTCCATCTGATCCATGCCCTATAAGTCTCCCAAAGCTCACCTCAATTCTTCCCTAGTTTCCTTCATTTTTCATAGAAATTCTTCCTCTCTTCTTGAGCAAACCCAATCATCTTTCTCTCTCTTGGTGATTCATGGTAGAACTTAGGCATCCTAACACCTCATTCAAACCTTCATCCATCTTTTCCACCCACTCTCACACCCTCGAAATAGTGATAATTGCTCTCGGCCTCCTCCTGTAGACCTCCTTTAGTTTCCATGTTTTCCTCCTGTAGTTTTCTTGTGTCCTCCTGTAGTTTTTCCTGTAGCCTTTCTTTTGAAGGCTGAGTGTGGGAAAAGCCTCCAGAAGGCCGCCTATTACCTCCTAGGACCCATCCACACCATTCTACATCCTCCCAAGCTCCAAAACTGCCCTCTAACACCACCTGTTCGGTGCCACACTCACACACAATAACTTAGATGCATGTTAAATTCACATAAAAATCCAAAAACATGTTTTTTTCTTATTTATTTCTAGGAATAGCATGGTTAGATCTTATTACTTCCTTGAGTAGGTAATGGAATTTCGTTCATGGTTTTCATAGTGTTTTTGGCAAAAGCAAAATTAGCTTGTTAATTAGGGTTTACTAGGTTTTGCTTACATTTCAGTCTTTCTCCTTTCTGCAGTTATAAAGCATCTGTAGAGTAATATCTCTTTCCTTTAATCACACATAGAGCTTCTTATGAGATCTATAGAAGTTGGCTTGAGCTCCTAGTGATCTCATGCTGGCTGACCAAGTGACAAACTGCAGTGAGAACTAGTACTTGTGCATATAGCACAGACACTTCCATGTTTGTTATGAACTACCAGGTTAATAAGGGTAAAGTCGGTAGCCCAGGAGTTGCAGCATTCTTGCTGCAATACTGGTGCTCATCACTTTTTGGCATCGTTGTCGGGGAAGCTTCATAGTATTTTGTGATTACTTCTTTCTTCTATTTCCTATTGTAACATTATGCTAATAGTTTATTTCAGCAAAAGTAGGCTAGTCATTTCTTTTCTTTCAGTTCTGCATTTCCTTGCTTTCCTTTTCAATTTTGCAAATTTCCTTTCAGAAAATTCATTTCAGCTAGCTGCAATTTGTTTTGTTCAACCACAATTCCAGTTTCTGCAAGTACTTTCAGTGTGGGGAAAAAGAAAAAAAAAAACCAACCAAAAATATTTCCTTTCATGCCTCGTAGGAGTAGAGATAACTTAGGAAAAAATTTGCCCAATACCGCCACTGCTTCCCACAGCCAACCTTCTCTCTCTTCGGTGGCTGTAATCAAGAAGAACCCTTAGGTGAACAGCTAGACATATTTGAAGAACCTATAGGGGAGGAAGAAGAAGAAAACATTCGCCAATGGCTGAAAAACAGAAATGCTAGGGGAAATGGAGAGAGAATAGAGGGTACCTTCCCCATTCGAGAGACCAATGGGGACACCAAAAGGAAGAATATAAGTCCTTCAACCCTACCTCACTTCCATGGTCTAACTACAGAAGATCCTGACACCTTGTTCAAGTTTGTTGTCATCTATCGAACTTATGACTATGTAGAAGATGAGAAAAAGTTGAAACTGTTCCCTTCTACTTTCAAGGATGCAGCACTGCACTGGTTCATGGGATTACCTGGAAATAGCATAACAACTTGGGCTCAGATGCAGCAAGCCTTTAAGAATAAGTATCGAGACTATTGCAGGTCAAAATATACTAAAGAAGAAATCTTATGAATGACCATAGGAAGTGATGAGTCCTTGGAATACTATGAAGAGAGGTTCCAGCTCAGTTACAAAAGGCTTGGGTGTACACTTGACCCTAAGTATCTGAAGCTGATCCTGCTCAGGGGAATTTGGGAAGACCTTTTAGACACCCTCCATCTACTAGCTGGGGGAGACATCTACCAACTACCCTATGAGGACATAAAGATAGTTTTTAGAAACCATTCTAGAGCATCCAGAAAGAAAGGTGGGGGGATTCAACCCATAGCCAGTACCTCCTCTTCCAATTCATCCATTAAAGGTGAAATTGGAAACATGTTGGAAGACTTCAAGAGTGAGATGCTGCAGACTCTTGTCATGCAAATGGATACCTTACATATCAAAAGAAAACAAAAGGAAGCAGAGAGGGCTTTGGCCATTTTTTTCTCTAGATGCACTAGGAGGCATCCTAGTAATGAATGCCCATTGAACTCTATAGAGGTTTGTTCAGTCTGTGAAGAAGATCATTCTACAAATTAGTGCCCTTCCTTGCTTGGACTTAAAGTTGTATACCAATGGGGCGAAGGAGTCATTGAACAGATCTATTACATAAACTAAAGGAGGCTGCATGGACCTAGACCATATCAAGAGGGGATGCAAGGGACATCTCAGGCATACTACAACCCCAACCAAGTCACCTCCATACCTTCTTGGGGCCTCCTTACTCATCCTTCCTGGTCCACACCTCCTCCTTGGTTCTTCACATCTCAATATCATTCCTAACCAGCCACCCATTCATTTCAACCCTATGCTCAGCCACAACCTCAATGGAATGCATCTCATCAGGGATGGAGGCCCCAATACAACTCTCTTCCCGCTCTTCAGCCTCCACCACCTACCCAACCACAATTGTTACCTTCCGCTCCACCAAGGCAACCCCAAATGCCTACCCAGCCAAATCTGAACCCGAACAACAGACAGGCTCAACAAGTGTATCTTTCACAGATATCATATATGCGGAAAAATAAAGAGATAGATATCCTTAGACAGAGTGGAGAAATATAGACTTTATTATAGAGATGCAGATTTTACAGAGAATCTTCTTCCTCAGATTGACTGTTGTGGCATTTAGTGGTTATAAGTTTGTCGAAACATAACAGAACCACAGGCTACCTGGCCGACAAACAGACTGAGTCTCAAAGATTATTACAGAACAACAGACCATCTAAAGATCCGGCCACTTTAGGTTCACACCAGCGTCAGGCACTGATGCGCAGGCTTCTCGAATCTCCTAAAGACTTTGAAAATTTCTCGTGTTGCAAGCAGATCAGACTAATCGTCCGCAGATGCAGAGCAGGAGAACTTCTCGACTTAGACTCAAGACTGGACTCGACCGAATGAATCTTACTTCTCAGCTAGGTCTTATTTATAAGCTGGAAGGGAACAAACATTCATGAGTGCCTTTGTACAAACTGATGACTCATTTTAAAAGTACTCAGACAGATCTGGATAGATCACCGAAAGACTTTGTACAGACTGATGACTCATGATAAAAGTACTCAGACAAATCTAGATAGATCGCTGAAAGCTTGATTCGGGCATAGGACAATATCGTCCTATGTTATCTCATCCCTACTCTTTACTAGAGAGCCAGAAGCATGTGGGGACCGAATCTTAGTACTAACACACTATTTACACAGAGGAGATTCATAAGTGAACCCTCGAAAGACTGAAATGACATAAAGGATGAGATTTGCAAATCTCAAAATGTACAAAGTGGAGATTCGAGGGCGAGGGAATCCACGAAAGCTCGTCCGGCACCAAAGTCAGCCAGAAAGACAACACTTAGTTCATGGTGTAATATTCTATCTGAGGATGCGTGTAGTGTTGGTACTTGAGATTTTCAATCAGGTAATTATTGAAGTACTGCACCCTTATTTCTTTTTCTGATTCCCACATTTGAGAACTATTCCTATTAGGTGGCTCCATAAAATTGATGGGCTGATACGGATTTAATGCGGTGTCAACCTGATTATGAAAATATTTATAATTAGTACTGGAAGATAGCATCCTTGCTTTATATTCATTTGTGACAAACCATCTGATATGTCAACAGCGCCGGATTGCTTGTGAAAAAGCTAAGTCACTTATGTCAGCAATATGCTCTACACTCTTGTATACTATTCCACTCATATAGGCTCTCGGTTCACTAAATCCTGGTATTTTAAGCATCTGTAGAGTATATGGCTTTATGGTCAGGCCTGAGAGACCATAAATCTTCCACCATTCAATGAACCAATCAGGTGTAGGATCATCTTGTTCTAATGCATCAACAGTCATTCCTTCAAATAGGAAAGAAGGTTGTATGGAATAGAAAAAATTGGTTGAACAATTTTGAATGTTCATTGCTGCGAAGAAGCATTCTCTTTGCCTGTCAGGGTTATAATCTTCCCGATGAAGATGATTGTCAAATATCCTGAGTGTGATATGACAACTTGTCATTCTATCATCATCATCATCATCTCTTTCAAGAATATAGTGTATGTTGTCAATATGTTCCACATATTCTAAGGCTTCCACCGATTCTTGATTCATTTCATCTTGCATAGTTTCTGTCCATAGATATGGGATACCCTCATGATGCCTGATCTCCTTAATTGGGTACCAATCTCTCTCATGAAAAAGTAATGGAGTTTCAAGCATATATCTTATCCATCCAGTTGGTGTTTCAAGTTCAACAGTGCTTTCTCCTCTCCTGATATAGTTACACTGTAGACTTAAAATTGAGTGTTCAGACAGAAATTCTCTGCTCAACATATCTGCAAAACTGTTTTTGTCACCCTTTATGAATTCAATATCGAAATTATATTGACTGAGCTGCATTATCCATCTCACCATAGCAGCATCCTCAAAATCACATTTGCGAATAGAAGATTTCAAAGGTTGACAATCTATCCTTACTGTAAACCTGGTGTAGATTACAAAATCCCTGAACTTAGCAATTCCTAAACAAACTTCTCTTAGTTCTTTCTTCAGACTTGACCAATTCAGTTGATTTTTAGCCCAGAGGCCAGAAGCGTACTGACAGACTTCTATTCCATTCTTTTTATCTGGAACTTTCTGACATAGGGCTGCTCCCCATCCTTCATAACTTGCATCAGTCATGATAATTTTTTCCCAATCTTCTCTGATTGGAGAAAGTGGTTGGATACCTTTTACCTTGTCTTTGATTGATTTGACAGCTTCTGTGCATTCCTCACTCCAAGGGATTGGATTCTTTTGAAGCCTTTTATTCAATAGTTTTCTCTCCTGAGCACAATGCTTGATAAATTTAGAAATATAATTGGGGCTTCCTAAGAATCGCTGCAATTGGGTCTTGTCTTTGATCTCATCTGGAAAATTATCTACAAAATTCAGACTTCTTTGAATTACAGTATATGAGCCATATTGTATGTTAAATCCTAAGAAATCAATCATAGGCCTGAACAATTTCATCTTGGATTCTGATAACACTATTCCCATTTCTTTGACCCTGCATAAGAAGATTTTCAAATGTTTAATATGATCAATAATGTTATCAGAATGGATGAGTAAATCATCAATATACTTTTTCAGGAATTCTTCCATTCCTTCAAAAGTCTCGTCCATAATTCTCTGGAAAGCAGAAGGAGCATTAATTAGACCAAATGGCATGATGTTCCACTCATAATGCCCTTCTGGTACTGAGAAAGCAGTTTTCCACTTATCTTCTTCTTTTATTCCTACTTGCCAGAATCCAGATTTCAAATCAAACTTAGAGAAAATATTTGATCTGGATATTTGTGCAAGTATGATAGATGGCTTTGGAAATGGATAAGCATCATAATCTAAAATATCATTCAGGGGTTTATAATTTACAACAAGCCTTGGTTTACCCCTGGCAATCTCAGCATGTGATCCAGATCTTGGGAGGAGGCCCCCAAGATCTAAAAGATTGAAATGGATCTTGGGAGGAGAGACCCCCAAGATCTGAAAACTTGCAATGGATCTTGGGGGAAAGGCCCCCAAGATCT
>APFE030703416.1:79005-93806 GCA_000404065.3 Pinus taeda | reverse complement strand
TCTCTCTCCCTCACTCCCATTCCCCCTCCTTCTCTGTCTCCCACACCTTCTCCCTCAGCTTCTCGCTCTCTCTCCCTAGCCCACTCTCTGCCCCCTTCCTCCCCCTCTCTATCTCTCGCTCCCTCTCCCCCTTCTCCTTCCTTTCCCCAACCCACCATCTCTCCCTCTCTACCTTCCTACTCCCCCTCGCTCTCTCTCTCCCACACCTTCTCTCTCTCTCCTCCCTCTTGTTCACTCCCCCGTGCCCCCCTCTCTCTCCCCCCTACCTCTCACCTTCTGTCTCTTCCTCTCCCTCCTCCCTCTCCGCCTCCCCCTCTTCGTCCCCCCTTCCTCTCTCTCTCTTCCTCCCTTCCCCTCCCTCTCCCCCTTCCTCTCCCCTACCCTATCCCTCTGTCTCTCCCCCTCTCTCTCACTCCCTCCTTCCCTCACTCTCTACTTTACCATTCCCTCTCACTGTCTCTCTACCCCTATCTATCTTTTCCTCCCCGTGTCTCTCTTCCTATACCTCCACTCTCTCTCTACCTTTCTCCCTCTCTCTTTACCTTTCTCCTTTTAAATTTTAGCAACCCCAAAATACTTATATTTTATATTCAAAACAATACAATGAAATATCTTCACAATGTTATTTCTCCTAAAAAACAAAATATCATTTAAATATGTAATAATAAATATTACTTAAAACTAAATTAAATCACATTACATTACATTAAACAAACAAATTAATTAATTATAAGAGAAAAGAAAAAAAAAAATGTAATAAAAATAATCAGCAGATGATTTTACTCTATTTATTTCATTTATTTATTGTAATATTTTTTGTCTTACAAAATACAACATAAATTCTTAAAAAAAATGCAACATAAATTCTTTAGCAACTAAAGTAAAGACAAATATAAAGCATATCTAGGTATAAAATATATGAGAAATACCTCCCATAATTATCTTCCAAAGTTGCATGTTAACAACAGAGTCCCACGTCTCCACTCGAGCTCCTTCGCAATCTTTCAAACAACAAAAGAAACGAATGTAACAAATGTAGAAGTCTTTAAATGCTATCAGCACCCCACAGTCGATGCTATCAGCACCCCACGTTTAGAAATTCGCTGTTCGGCAAGTTGAACGCTATTCTTCTGCTGCTTTTCTGTGGTCCTCTTTTTTCTTTTCTCCGGCAGTGCTCCAGATTTCGGTCCTCCATCTTTTGGCAACTCCACGATAAAGAAACAGTGCATAACTCTTTTAACACTCACCCAGAAAACCAAAAGAACTCCAAAGAACTCCAAAGAACAACATGTGAGGAGTACATCAAATCCTCTCATCTCCTAGGGAGAAGCAAATCTAAACCGTAAAAAACAAAGACCCAAAACAAAACAGTTAAAAACAAAAAATACCATTATCCAAACAGTCAAAAACAAAAACCCAAAACCCACGTAATGACTACAAGCAGAAATAGAGGAGAAGCAAATCTAAAACGTAAAAAACAAAGAGCCAAAACAAAACAGTTAAAAACAAAAAATACCATTATCCAAACAGTCAAAAACAAAAACCCAAAACCCACGTAATGGCTACAAGCAGAAATAGAGAAATAACGATGGACGTTGCTAAAGCATCCACAAATCAACCAGGTGCAATGCCAAATCAACCCACTACCCAAGATGCTCTGCCCTCTAGCATTCTGCTCTGCTACACTTAGTTTGAATGCAAAAGATAATTATTATAAATAATTGCAATGAATAGAGGTAATCGTTGTAATGAACAGACGGTGTTCGCAGAAATGGAATCTGACGGCCTCCTTTTCTGAAATCCCATCACGTGTCCTCGATCACCACTTGAACCACCACGTCGTCTCGCTGGTTCTTCAAACGATGGTTCCTCTCAATGTGCTTCACTCCAGCACATATGCAGAGTCGGTCAAGCCCCATTAACATTCGGTGGAAGCCACGAGTGTCGAAGGGTTGGAGGGCCAATTCGCTTCGTTGTGCAGAGTATCGATTACTTACTGCAATTTATGATGGGGACCCATAGCTCCAGAACTCCCATCCCATGCTCGATCACCTGGACGAAATGAACCACCGTGCTCCCACTGCCTGTGATCAGAAATTTCCATGGGATTATAAGTTCACCTTTTCGATGCCTTCAACATGCATTTGAGCGTTCAGAGGATGGCACATTCAGTGGCACCCATGGTATGTATAGATCTGCATTCTCCGTCTACATGCTAAGTGGTTAAGCAGCAACTCCCACGCAGATGTGCACCAGCAATCCTTTCTACGAGCTCTCTCGACGGATGGAAAATATGCTATGCCTTTTCAATTCACAAGTGCACAATGGCTAGCCCTTTTTCAATTCACTATTTTCCATAATACATCATAGCCGTTTTATCCACATGCAATCGATAGCCTCGGATACCCTCCACTATCTTTTATTCCAATAAATTTGTGTTTTAAATACTTTCTCCTGTGGTCCCCACACTGCTGACATGGCTGATGCCTGTTTTCAACAGCATGCCTGCCTAAATAAACTATGAGTGAAAATGGTGAAAGCCCCGGAACATTTCTATTTCCAACTACAAAAATAAATTGCTAATAGAAATAAACCATCAAATTAAAGAACATATAATTTGAAACTTAAAAGATACAAAAACAGGAACATTATCGAGAAAAAACAACTTCCGAACATTATGAATATTTTTTCTTCGACTTTTCAGCTGATGAGCATGAGCACGCAACTGCTGTTCTTAACCATTGTTATACTCAGATTAATTCCTCCTTCTTGAGAAAGGAGATAATACAAACAAAACTCACATAACATAAATAAAACAGCTTTACTTAGTCTTTGCGATGACGGACCGTCCCAACATTGTGAATATTTTTTTTATTTGACTTTTCAGCTGACGAGCACGAGCACGCAACCGCTGTTCTTGAGAAAGTAGATAATACACACGAAACTCAGATAAAATAAAATAACGGACGAATTTCTTGATAAATTGTTACAAACAAAAGCGATCAGATTGAAATACTAGTAAACAATTACAGATATTTTACAAATAACATAGAATTACAACAATAATGGAAACAATCCTAGAAATTTAAAAAATAAAACGAAAAGGCGTTGGCCCTTTCACACTCACTTTACCATGTATTTTTTCCTCGAATTTGTTCCATTCTCCTCTCTCAGTGAACACAAAATTAGAGAATATGGACAGAATACATACACAAACACCTCAGAGAAACAAAAAATATACATAGAACGTTTCACAGAAATGGAAGGTAATATACAGAGAAATGAGAGAATATACATACACAGCAAAACTTGTGCAACCTCCTGAGAGAGGGAGCACATAGGGTAAAGAATTGAACAACGAGGGAACACAATGTATGTAGAAATCGCCCCATCCATTGCTTGAAAAGTTGACACGTTCATCAGGATCACGCTATTCGTTGACTCAATTTTATCCATTTGATGGAAGTTGTTAGAATCTTACGGCATAAAAGCATTGGTTAGAAAATTCAAATTTAGTTCCAACGCTTTTTTCTTTCATAATGATTATGACACTACTGACACCACTTGACTAGAAACACGTTTGCAAGTGGAGTTTTACTGTTTGAAAGAGCATATCCATCGACATTGAGGGTGTCATATTGAAAGTTTCCAAATTACTTTATACTAGCAATTGTCCCAAAAGGTACAAAGAGAGGCCGATAGGATTATTAAATTAGAATTGTTTGAATTCTTTTAGAAGAGTTAATTGGTTTGTGCAAAACCTTGTTTTCTTGGACTAGATCATTGTGCAATTAATTTTCAGGAATATATCGAATGTCTTATTTCATTTTAGAGTAAGTTAATTACCCAAAATCAAGAAACCTCTATAAATGGCCAAACATACACAACTCCTTTTGAGTCTGCTGAATAGTTGACACGTTCATCAGGATCACGCTATTCGTTGACTCAATTTTATCCATTTGATGGAAGTTGTTAGAATCTTACGGCATAAAAGCATTGGTTAGAAAATTCAAATTTAGTTCCAACGCTTTTTTCTTTCATAATGATTATGACACTACTGACACCACTTGACTAGAAACACGTTTGCAAGTGGAGTTTTACTGTTTGAAAGAGCATATCCATCGACCGTGAGGGTGTCAGTTACATATGTTATTGAAAGTTTCCAAATTACTTTATATTATATCAATAATTTGGTTGAAGGTTGATTTTTAAAGTTTCTTACCGTATTTTATAATCATTTAAGTATGTTTGACCTACAAATTTAATTTACTAACGTTGTTAAGATAAGTGTTGGGCACCAAATATGTTTATTTTTTTTTACATTTTCAGGTATCTTTTCATGTTTTTTTTGCACTAATTAATATGCATTTATTATGATAACTCTATGAGGTGACCCTCATTTCTTATGTCTTTTGGAATATTTAATTGATGAAGTAAAGTCACGATGGTTTTGCCTATGTGAGCTAGTAAAACTTGTTATGTCTAGTGAACAGGTATCTCTTTCACAACATGTAATAGTAATTCTGCAATTCATAGCGGCTGTTCAGCAACGCTGAAACATATCACAACCAACTCGTAGTTGTTTTCAAGCCTATTTTGGAAGATTTATGTTCTCACTCTCTTAGCGACTAGAACTATTCTAAATTGTTCTATATTTTGGGCATTTGGTTGCCAAGTTTTTGGGGAATATTTTATTACCCATGTATTGTATAAAAGGGGTTTTATTCCTGTGTGAAAGGTTAGCCACACAGAGATATGTATTGTAATAGCTTCTTCACAGATTAATCAAATACACGCAATTTTGTTGTTCTATCTCTAGTTGTAATTTAATGCAACCCTGATCGGAGAGCTCAACTTGCTATTCTGATCACGTGCTGCATATTTTCTTTTATGTATGCTATTTTGCTTGTTTTTTTATTTCTTTATTGTTGTTACATATCTCTCTATAGATTGTTGTGAATGCCTATTTAAGTTCTGCAATTTAATTTCCATTCTTGTTACAATGATGTGTTGATTTCTTAATCACGAATCCTTGTTTGATGCAAGGTTGTAACCTTGGCCCTGCATATACCTTTCGCATTACCTTCAAAGTTATACACACTCAGATTGATGAATTAATGTAGTAAAGGGTTGAATATTTTATTGACATTCAGACACCAATATTTTGGGGCCATTTCCACGGAGGCTAACAAGGTGCAAGAAACAATTTGTATCAACCAGAGGATCAATCTCTCATCTTAGGCAAGGAAGTGCCACCCTTCTCTAAGTCGTGAGCGTAGTGTTTTGATTTTTGTTGCTTTTATTTTTTTGGGCCGAGTTCTTTTCTTTGGTTAGTTGTATTGAATTTTTCTGCATTAATAAAACCCAATCTCTCATCCTGGGAGGGAATGGTCCTTTGACGCCCTACTCTAGGTCCCGAGCTATAGATTTCCTTGCATGTGTGTTCTTCTCTTGTTTAGTTTCTTGTCTTGGGGAGGGTAGGGTCTTTTGATACCCTTCTCTAGGCCCTAAACCCTAGATATCATTTTTAGTCATTTTCGTTTCTTGTTTGCTAAAATTGATCTCTTGTCTTGGGGAGGGAATGGTCCTTTAACACCCTACTCTAGGTCTTGAACATAGTGACTTAATTTGGATATTTTCCTGTCACTCACTTGCGTGAACAAATATTTTAATAAAATATGCAGAGAAAGAGCTCCAAAGAATGGAGGATAGGATTTGGGAAGGAATACTTATATACAAAAAACCAATCACAAAAGTTGAATCAGAAGCATCTTCTCGTGTTGTTATAAGGTTAGGTATTCAAACAAGATCTGAGGGACAATTTGTAGAACAGCCAATGCTATCCATAGTACCCCTTGTTGATTTAAAACAACATACCCTTCCAGCAGCAAAAGAGGTATACAACAGTATACACAATAAATGAGTACCATTGCTGGTAATAGAGGAAGAAGAACTCACAGAGAAGGGGTCTAAAAATTCAAGCCATTGTGACATAGAGGAAGAAATTGTAGGGGTACTTTTATCACCAAGGGATAAAGGGAGTGCTATTAAAGAAACTCAAACTCCTACGATAAGAACCCTTCCACCACTTCCTACTGAACCTACTAAAATCCCCAATGATTATTGGAAGATATTCATAGGACCTAAAACCTCTACTATTGAATTCCTAACTGTGGATGTTGGGACTAGTGTACCAACGAAGCCCATTCCTTTAACAGCTTTAGCTAGCTTTCATGGATTGACTTTGAAGGATCCCGATAACTTCCTGTTTGAATTTGATATTATATTTTGGGGATATGACTATATAATAGATGCTAAGAAATTGAAAATCTTCCCTGTTACACTAAAAGGGGCAACCCTGCGATGGTTTATGGGTCTAGGAGGAAAGACTACCACCACATTGGATGGGATGCAAATGTCTTTCCTGGAGAAGTATCAGGACTATTATAAATCTTGGGATATTAAGGAAGAACTTTTTAAGTTCATGCAGAAAGAAAATGAGAACATGGAGGATTGTGTGGAAGTGTTTAAGTACACGCTACAAAGATCAGGTCATTCTACCTTGGATAAGGACATTTTAAAAATTATCCTTCTCCGAGCCTTTCGAGAAAACTCTTTGGAGTTGTTAAACATAGTGGGGAAGGGAGACATATCAAATGATGACTTCAATACCATTTGTGTTCTGTGCATTCGGTGCTCGAGAGGAGTTGGAAGGAAAAAATAGGGAATTCGATTAACAAAAGTATCTTGTGGAGGTGTCATGAAAGTAGAAATTGGAAATATGCTGGATAACTTGAGCAGTAATATCCTAAGTACCCTATATGCACAAATAGACACACTCCAAGTAAAACAGAAATAGATGGAATTGGAAGGAACTCTGGCCATATTTTGCTCAAAGTGTAGAAAGAAGCATCCACAAAGAAAATGCCCATTGAACTTCGTGGAGGAATGTGCAATCTGTGAGCTAAATAATCCAACAAGTTCATTCCCCTCTTTACTAGGATTGAAAGCAATCTTTCAAGGGATAGGCGAAGAGATGGAGCAAATGTACTTTATAGGATCGAAAAAACCATGGAAACCTCAACCACCAACTGGAAATCAAGGTATGTTTCCATATCCATCACATTATTTCAATAATTTTAATATGGGTCCTTAGTCCATGCCTTATCCATCTATGTGGCCGCAATATCAACTTCCACCCTGGCAACAATGGGCTCCTCAAGCTAGTTCAAGTTCTTCATGGGCTTCGAACTGGCATGGACCATCTCCATCTGGGCAATTTACCCAGTCAATTTCACAACAACAACTCAATTTTCTCTCTAGTATGACTCCTAATAATCTACCTGTTCATCCTCAGCTTCCTATCCAACCCAATCTGAATCCTAACAATAAGGGAGCTCAGTAATCTGACACCCTCAACCTACCTTCATAGAACATAGGCATCATAGAGCTTTATGAGATGAATTTGAGATCTGAGCGAGTATTCGATGCTCAACCTTCACTTGTTGTCATTACAGAAGTTGGCAGTGAGACAAAAGAATCAGAAATAGTTGAGGAGGAACCGAACAAAGTTAGTAAAAATTAAACACCTCCTCGGCCCCTAATTAATCAAGAACACCGAGTTGAACCACCCTATCTAGAAAGATTTACCTTCAGTAAACAAGTCCCTCAATCTGAGTTTGAATTGTTACAGGAGTTACAAAATTTTCATGTTAAGATACCCCTATTAGAAACTATGAGGGATGTATCTATATATGCAAACACCCTTAGGGAATATTGTGATAAGAAGCCTAAAAAGAAATCAAGGGACCCACTCGCCATTCATGTGATGGGAAAACTATCAGATTTTATGATGGGAAAGGCCATGCCTATGAAATATGGGGATTTGAGGAACCCAATTCTAGCCATGCAAATTAATGAAGTAGAAATTCCAAATGTACTCGTAGATTTGGGCACTATCATAAATTTCATTACCACTGAAACTATGCATGCACTGGTTCTTCAAAATCTGAAACATGCACCTACTCGGTCAGTATCGATCTGCTTGGATCGGGTTTTATCTTGACCATCATTTTTTTCTATAATTGTTATCGTAGTAACATGGGGTGAATCACAAATCAAGTAGATGTTCAATATTTTTTCCCCTATTGGGTTCAGTTGACTATCCTTGATCCTATGCATGTTATGAGCTTCTTTATATGTTGAGTTTGTCTAAAGTCAATTGTTTATTGTTCAGTGAATACAGTCTTTTTACACATATTAAATATCATATACAATAATTACTTTGCTAATGTGTAGAATTTATATACTAAAATATTGATCTTTAATTTGTAGTTTAATCTAATAAAATCTTGTTTTTTCTGAAAATGACAACAACATCATGAATGAATTTGAATTTTCACAAGCACCGATTTTCAATGAACATTTCTTTTTATTCAACCATTTTTTATAATTTGATAGAATTTTTATGATCATAGAATTTTAAATGTTTGTGTTTTGATTTTATGGATTGTATGTGTTTGTTGTTTATGCTTTTGTTTGTTTATAACATTTAGAACATGTGAATGGCTTTCATTACAATATTTTGTATGGATGGTCATTGACAAAATTGTCTATTAACTTGATACAAGTAACATTTATCATGATTTTACACACAAAAAATATAATATCCAAGAATTACACTTCCAATTAATTGAATGTATATTAAACTATATATGTTCAAACTAGCATTTAGTTTAACAAAATTTCACTTATTTTTTCAAATGACCATGTTTTTTTAGTTTGTAAGTATCATTATTTAATTCATCTTTGAGAATCAAATTATTTTATAAGTATTTTTAATTAATATATATTTATAATTAGTTATAAATGGTTGTTTCGTGATGATAGGGTTTTAAATGTTTGTGTTTTTATTTTATGTAATGTATTTAATTGTTTGTCTTTGCCCTTGATTGTGTTTCTATGTCTATGAATTCCAGAAAAAACAAAAAACTTTCATTATAATATACCATACGAAATGTCACTAAAGAAATTATCCATAAACTTGATACAAATAACTTTTATGATGATTTTAAGCATGCATAGCATCCAATGCAAGAGATACATTTCAAATGAAATGAATGCTTGCATTAACTTATACATGGTCAATTTAATAAAATTTCACTTATTTTGCTAACTGACCATGACACCATGGATGATAGTTTTTTTTTTTTTGTAACAACCACTATACTATTCAATGTCTATTTGAAAATTAGATTCTTTTTATAATTATTTATTATTAATATATTCTTTTTTCATCGGGAAAAATCATAATTTTATTAATGACAACAAAAATTACATGTTGTACATGTTGATAATGCGTTCAATCATGCCAATGAAAAGTGGTGATCACATAGACCAAAAATACAACTCCAAAATGGTGGTAATCATGTTACCCTCTTATCCATTTCATGTTTTTAGACTTTCGCCATTATCCTTGGGAAGGAGTGGTCATTACAAGCGTTAGGTCGGTCCCTTCATTCATTCTTGGATTTTCCTTATCTGAATCCAAACATTTAGATAGATGATGACATTTTGAGTCCCTTGTCTCCATTTCTACAGGGATCATCTTATGCCTTGATGTCTCTGTTGGAGTTCCTAAAAATTCATGATTAATGCTCCCCTTTTCTACATTTTCTTGTGTATTTTGGGCTTCTTCATTGGTAGGAGGATCTATTTCATCATCATCCTCTTCTTTGTGAGGCAACTGCTGTGGGAATTGCCATCCCTTGGGTTGCTTTCTTCTCTTCTTTTTCGCTTGATGAAATTTCTTAGAATCATGACATAAATCATGTGGATGTCCCATTTGTTGGCTTATTTCAAATCTAAATGTTGTGTTCTCAAAATCTAGGAACTATGTCGAGCGCTGCTTGGTGCATGTCAAGAGAATATGATCTGAAAATCCTTTGATGAGGTCTACCTCCACACAAATTCTGGTGATTATATAGATTTTTTCCTCAAATATTTGTTTATTTTTCTTTATGTATCACCCTAATGTGTTCCCAATGGCTTCTATCACTTTATGGATTACAAATGTAGGTGTAGATTATGAAATCTAACCCAAACCGACATTCGAGATACTACCATTATATTGGGGTGAAAATATGGGAACCAAGGGGTGACAAAATCTCTCACAGAGCCTAAAAACCATGGACCCTCTTGCAATATATATTCAAAATCCTCTCATGATGAAGATTTTACTAGGAACAAGTCATTGTAGAAAAATTGAATCTCAAAATTTATTGTTGAATTTGTAAATATCTAATGGAAGAGATCAACTGGTTTCATCCAAAAACTACTGAATCTGCATAGTACTGCCTGAGATTCATATGTTGTTCCCAAACCATTTGTTTATGGTATATCTACAGTCGTTACTGGGATTTGATTCAGTTGTTACACTATGTAGGGGTTGGGTATATTGTTTGTCTCATCTAGTGTTGTTGAGGCAACAAATTTTCCTCTGAGGATATCTATGGACAAAAAGCCTCCATTTACTTCACCTTGATTTGATTATGCTCGCTTGGGAATACTAGACCTAGACACTGCCCCTATGCACTTTGAATTTCTTAGTCCAGGTGATCATCCCGGAATTCTCGAGTTTAATATGATGGTGGATGACGAGATCCTCAAAAGTCACCGTAATCCTACACAGGTCCATTCCCATCTCATCAATGTGATGCCCTTCATTTCCTTATATGCCATCGTGTGCGTATCGGGTGAGAAGATACTCTGCGTTGACGATTTGACGAATGATAATATCGATGGCCTGAGCTGTCAGCCTCCATCCCTACATAGGAGAACGAAACTAGTATTAACTCCATTCAGAAACCCCATTATCAGACCCATGAGAAACGTGATCGTGCCCTAACGATGACACAGATGGATTAGATTTCTGAAGAAACCCGACCGCGTAGGGAAACTGAAAATACTAAGAAATCCTATCCATCACACTGACCTTGTGATCTTGGCAGAGTTCCTCTATCAATATTTAATTTGGTTTTTTAATTAATATATTCCTCTCTTATAGTTTAGTCAATTTTTTTATTTAATTCAATGGTTGAATGTTCATAATTACTGTATTAGTTAGTTAATTTTTTATGGTACAAAATGGGTGGAGTGTATAACTTGTTAAATGTATTTAGTATAAAATCAAATTTTTTAAATATTTTTAGTCAATAAATTTTATAGATACAAATTACCATGACAATACCACAAGTAACAATGACTATGGATTTTCCTTGTAAGAATCATCACCAATTTTGTATGTTTGAAAATCACAATTTTTCATTATTACTTTTAATCAAAATATAATTTTCAACAACAAAAGTAATCACAACATCACAGGTGACTATGAGCATGATTATTATTTTAACCATAATCATTCAATGTAAAATTGAAAATATATCAAGCAAAATAAACATAAAATTTAAAAGTAAATTTACAAAATGATGTTTTCCCATGATAGAATTTTAAATGTATGTGGTTTTATTTTATGTTGTGTATTTGTTTGTTGCGCTTTTTTTTGCTTTTGGTTGTTTGTTTGTGTATGATATTTTTACACATATGTAATATCATATACAATAATAACTTATAGAATGAGTAGAATTTGTATATTAACTTATTAATCTTCAAATTGTTATTTAATTTAATAAAATCTTATTTTTTTAACATCATGAATGAATTTCATTTTTTGTAGGCACCACTATTCAATGCACAATATTCTTTATAAGTGGTTTTAATAAATATGATTTTTATAATTAGTTACAGGTTGATGTTTTATGGTGATAGAATTTTAAATGTTTGTGTTTTTATTTTATGAAATGTATGTGTTTGTTTGTTTATGCTCTCGTTTGCGTATAACATTAGAACACAAGAAAAGCTTTCATTAGGATATCCTGTATGGAAGGTCATTGCACAAATTTGTCTCTTGACTTGATACAAATAACCTCTATGATGATTTTACACACATAAAATATAAAATGCAAGAATTACAGTCCCAAATAATTGAATGTGTATTAAACTATATATGTTATAATTAGCATTTAGTTTAACAAATTTTCATTTATTTTTGCAAATAAAAAAAAGATCATGAATGGCTATGGATTTTTTTGTAAGTATCTTTATTCAATAAATCTTTGAGAAGTATTTTTAATCAATATATATTGATAATTAGTTACAAATCAATGTTTTGTGATGGTAGAATTTTAGATGTTTGTGTGTTTATTTTATGTAATGTATTTGATTTTTTTTTGTGTGTGTATGTCAATAAGTTTTTGAACACAATTTTACTTTTATTATAATAACTTGATACAAATAACTTATATGATGATTTTAAGCATGCATAGTATACAATGCAAGAATTACACTCCAAATGTATTGAATGCTTACATAGCTCATCTATGCTTAATTTAATAAAAGTTCACTTAATTTGGTAAACCACCATGACGTCATGAATGAAAATGTATTTTTTATTGTAACCACCACTATTCAATGCGTGTATTTTACAATAACAAATAATTTTAATTATTATATTCTTATAATTAATTACAATTTTATGTTTCATGATAGAATTTCAAATGT
Organism: Pinus taeda; assembly: GCA_000404065.3. Classification (NCBI taxonomy): domain Eukaryota; kingdom Viridiplantae; phylum Streptophyta; class Pinopsida; order Pinales; family Pinaceae; genus Pinus; species Pinus taeda. The sequence continues at coordinate 81,188 of APFE030703416.1, read as the reverse complement.
TTGTGATTATAGTTAATTTTGAGTATATGTTTGTGTTTGTGCATATATAATGGTTTTTCCCATACATAAAGATCGTATATAACAATTACACTTTAAACGAGTTGAATTTGTGTATTAACTTATTTTATGTGCAAATGTATGTGCAAATTGATATTCCTACAAATGATCATAACATCTATTAACTAACATATATTTCACTAATAAAAATAACTATAATATCAGAAATGATTATGATGATAAACATTTTGCAAGCGCAACTACTTAATACATTTAAAAAAGAAATATACCACAAAACATTTATCATAATTTGCAAGAAATTGCGTACTTTAGAAATTAATTAGCTAGTAATTGATGCTTTATAATGATAGAATTTGAAAATGTGTTTTATATTTTTTAGTATGGGTTTATTTTTTGTGTTCTTTTCGTCCTTTTTGCGTGGGGTTTTTACACATACATAATATCATAATATCATATGAAAATGAGGAAAAAGTTCAATATTCTATTTTAATTCATTTAAGTTCAATTTAATTTTCTTACAAATATTTTAATCAAAATATATTTCAAAAATACAAGTATGGAGTTGAATTTTTATCCTTTGATTTATATTTGTTTTTAATTTAATATTCAATTTCCCCTAACAAGACAAAGTGGGTCAAGTTATGTTACATATGATAGTGTAAATATATATTTTTATTAATATAAAAGAAAATTTGGCTTTTTGTGTTATGATTCTTGAAAAACTATTAAAGGCTTACATGTGATATTATACTTCTAATTCACATGAAATGAATTATGCCCAAGAAGAGGCAAGATAAAAGAAAATAAAAATAAAAAGTTCTCCTTTTTGCTAGAGTTGAATTGTTGGTTTTGCAGACTACAAAGAAAACACATGACTAAAAATAAAAATGTCATGGGTGAAACTCACTTAAAAAGATTCTGGGAGATAAAATGGGTCTGATAAAATATAAAGGTATATTTGAAAAGAATGATTGTACTCATCCTGGGAAGTAGGAGTTAGATATTTGTGTGAACTACCTGGAAACATAGTTCTTGGTTGGAGGAATGCAATAGCCTTTAATTTATTTCCAACAAGAAAATCATAGAAAAGTATATTCTAAAAAAGAGTACACTTGAATGTGTGCAAAGATGAAAAAGGATATTATATAATAAATTAATTAAACTTGTTTGAATAGATAAATATATAAACATGAAAAAAAAATACTTGAATGTGTGAAAATATGCAAAAGGGTATTACATGTAATAAATTAAAGAAGATAGTTTGGATGGATAAATAGATAAACATGCATAGTAACCCTTATTCACCTATAAAAGTATAGTTTGTTTTAAGCTACTATAGAAATGAACATTGTAGGTAAGAAAAATAAACTTATACATACTTTAACTTATAGAAAAATAAATGTATACCTAGTTTCATTTGTTATAGGTCAAATGACTGGAATCATATCAATTGGCCATGGAAAAAGCAGCCTTGGGTAAAGTAATACTAAGGCCTAAAGGACTCCACCTCAAAATCCCATGATAATGGTTCAAAATCCCATGATAGACAAGTATGTTTATCCATGTAGATTCACCCCACTATTATTATGGAATGCATTTAGTTGGAAACATTTCTTCTTACGTTACCATGGCTTAGAAATAACACATTTCCAATTTGATGTGTTGATATGCCATTTTCTACTTAGAAATACCACATTCCCAATATGATGTGTTGATATTCCATTTTCTTAAGTTAATTAATTTGAGACAATTTAATTAAAAGAGTATACCTAATTTGGACAGAAATCTTATCATTGATATGTCAATGTTACCATGAATATTCCAACATTTTCCATGGGATTTAAATATCTATGATGAACCTAATAATTAAATTCTAACTATCGAAGATATATTCTTACTATCAGCATAATTATAGGCATATATATTTTGGAATTTACTTCCAATTTAAGTTAAAATAAAATATTAACATTAAATTAAGATAGACTAGGGAAGCCATATAAATCAAATGGATCTAACTACAAATAAAATTCAATCCATGAAAACCATCAAAATGGTAACCCCATTATTCCTATCACATTTCATAGATTAAAAAAACAATAGAAATGAACTAAATTATAACTTTATTACAAAATATATTGTGCTTATTTATAAAAATAAAAATAAAA
>APFE030703416.1:1304-75617 GCA_000404065.3 Pinus taeda | reverse complement strand
CCTGGAGTATATCCTCTTCTTTTGACCTTCTTGCTCCTTTTCTTCTTCCTCTTCACAATCTATGTAGAATAATTTCTTCTCAGCACACTTATGACCTTTAGTGTATTTTCTATCACAACTGTAACAAAGTCCTTTTGCTCTTTTTTCTTCCAATTGTTGTGGTGTCAACCTTATAGGTTGTTGAAGACTAGGGGCAACAACACTTCCATCTTTATAGTTTTGAGTGGTATGCTTCCTGGTTGCCATATTTTTGCTTTCCATTTTTCTTGCTAACCTGAATGCCTTCTCTAGTGAATTGGGTTCCCAAAGGCGAACATCATGTTGGATATTATTCTTTAAAGTCCCTATGAACACATCAATCCTATGCTCCTTTGGAATATTTTTTACCCTTATGTTCCATTTTTGGAACTCCTCAATGTGCTCCATTATTGAACCCTTTTGTTTGAGACTTATCAATTGGCTAAAAAAAGTGTTTCTTTTTGTATCCTCATAATGTGCTATCAATTCTTTCGTAAAAATTGCCCAAGTGATAATTTTTTTACGAGAGCAAAGCCATTGATACCATACAAATTGATTTGGTTCCAAATATAAAGTTGCAATACGTACCTTTTGTGTGTTTTGCACAGTATCGGGATCGAAAAATTGCTCCATCTGTAATATCCATGTTGCAGGATCCTTGCCATCAAACTTCCTCATATAAATTTTTGAAATATGGCGGGTCTTCGATCCAACATTAAAGTCTATGAAATCATGATTAAAATTTCTTTTGTTCTTATCATGAGTTTCCTTTACTACCCTTTCAACATTAGTAAGTATTTCTTGTAGAAAATTTGTCAAATCTGTCTTCAAATCTGCCATGCCTGTGTGAAAATCTGTCTTCAAATCTATCTTCAAATCGTCCATCTTAGCTTCCTAGTCATTCATCTTAGCTTCTACATCTTTCTTTAAACCATCCATCTTAGATTCTGTTACTTTTTGTGCAAGTGACATTTGTTGCACTTGGTCTCGTAATTTTGATATATCATGTTGCATTTCTTCCTCTTCTTCATAAGTCATGCTAGATCTTTCAGGTTGCTCACTAGGTGTTTGCATTTTCTTTCCTCGGGGCATTAGTTACCGATAATAATGCTCTACTATGCCCTTTGAATTCCTTCAAAATAATTTTTCAAACCAAGCTTAAGCAAAAATTTAAAAAAATCTACACACATTTTTTCACCTTGTAGGAGCTTGATATTGCCTCTGATGTATCTCTGTAATTTCAGATCATCCAGTTCTGAAATTGCGACCTGCAGTAGCCCTCTATGCCACCAGTCTGATTGAATTTAGATTCTCCAAGGCAGAGTTATGCACAATCTCTCAAGATGACCTAATTATAGACCTTTTCAGAAGAGTGAACTTGTAGGAAGTGCCACGTGTCACTGTTGCGACCTTAGGATATGAAAAATATACACAGGAAACTGCAGTCCGTACTCTTTCTATAACTTCTTACGAAATTTTAATCTAATGCTCAAAACAAAAGTTATGACAATTTTCCCCAAGTCACCTGTTTGGAATGTAATTTGGGAGTCTACAAAAATGCCAACTTCCTCAGATCATATCTCCACAAATGTAGCATGAAAAACTCAGAAATTTGGACCTACGGTTCATAATGATTTTAGTGCAAATGGGTTTTTTTTTAGCATCTAAAATGTCGCATAAAAAAATTTATAGCGCAAATGCCATGGTGACCTGTTTGGAGCAGCGAAACCCTAGAATTCAAAGCTCTGATACCAAATGTTATGAAACCAGCGCACAAAAAGATAGAAAAGATAGATCAACGCCTTAGAATTCAACCTCTTCAAGGGGGGAGACCTCCTTTACATTACACAAATGAATGATTATTTGATGATTCAAATGAAAAAACCTCCTTTCTATATATAGGAGTCTAAGGAGTCACAATATAACCCAGCCGACCTAACAATAATAATATAAAGACACAAAAATAACAAGAGGGATTCTATGGGGCACAATAGTAACAATATGGGGACAATAGGGGCACAACAATATTAATAAGGGATACAACTACAAAAGTAATGGGGTAATCAATATTATTATAAGGACCTAACAACATTGACCTTGGAGGTTTTAGCAGGATCTGATGGGTTTTTCAAAGGGGAACTAGAACCAGTGTTTGAAACATATTTTTGCTTCGAAGAAGCTTTGGTGGAAGTTTGGGATACTGATCCAATTATACCATCAACATGCGGTACATCAAGAGACTTCGAAGATGCCAGATCCGAAGATGTTCTTGGAGCATCAAGCAACATTTCATATAGCATGACAGATTGGGAATAGAACAAATCCAAATACTGAGCATGGGCAATAGCCTGGTCCTTGGTAACACAAACACCCATTTCTATATCTTTAGCAATTTTGTTTACAAATGATTTGGTGAACCATTCGGTCAACAACTCATCAGGAATTTCAAATTTGATGAGGCGACGCCGACGTCTCCATTCATGGATATGATCGAAGATATGGGTCACGGTATCTTGCTTCAGAGATGTGAGAAAATGAGTACCAATTTCATAATGAACTAGTAGTTGGAAGTGGGTGAGGAAAGCCATAGCCAAAGAGTTGAAGTCTGCATAGGTAACCCGAGGTAATTCAACGTACCACTTTGCGGCAACCCCTGTTAAGGTTCGCTAAAAGAGGTGGAGACGAACATAATCGTCAACATATGAATTAGAAGAACACCGTAAGTGATATGTCATCACATGGGCTTGAGGGTCCTCTTTAGATTTTCCTTCAAATTTGGGGCAATCACTTGGAATTTTAGTGGGAACTGGAGGCTAATAAGGTGAATTAAGGATTGGATCATTAGTAAGCCTCGAGACATCAAGCAATTCCAACTTCGCTAAAAATGGCAATTGCGGATTAAAAGGCATATAAGGCCTTTGATAAGGCCCAGTCTGCAGATTCCAACATTGTTGGTAAGGATTCTGCCCCCAAAGCAGCGGATTTTGACCATAAGGGGCTTGATTTTGCCCCCACTGAAGGGTACCTTTACCATAAGGTGGATTATAACTAGGGTAGGGTTGATATTGACCTTCCATAGGCCATTGGTAACCATAAGGAGGATAAAAATTATGTGCGGCATATGGATTGTGAGGTTTTTGGACCTACAGACCCTGGTAATAAAGTTGTTGGCCCTGCTGCTGCAGGGGTTGACCGTGTGTCTGCAAGGTTTGACCTTGTTGATATACAAGTTGAGCTTGCTGCTGCAAGGGTTTACCTTGCTATTGCAATTGTTGACCTTGGGGATTCAATGGTTGATTGGGATGATGAACAAACTGCATTTGCTATTGCAAAGGCTGTTGAAACTATTGCAAAGGTTGTCCCTACTGCTGTAAAGGTTTCCCTTGTTGCAGTAAAGGTTGTTGGACAGTTCCTTGAGGGACTCCCTTCGGGTATTGGTAAGTTCCAAATGGGATTTGACCATATGCATTGAGAATAGCAGTTTAACTAGGTTGCACATGAGGACCTGCTTGTAGATTATAGGGTGGATTTTGCAGTGTTTGTGAACCATATAGGACATAAGCATGTTGGAATGGTATCTAGGCCATGTAAGGTTGTTGATACTAGATATTACCTGCCCCGGATGACCCAATGGGATAAGGAATACCACTAGGATTAGGTTGATTAACTCCAACCATGTGAGGTTGTGATCTACTCACATGGGTTCCACCTGACACAAGAGGAATGTTTGGATTTTCCCCCCTAGGCTGAGAATAAGGTAGTGGTACATTTTGTCCACTTGCTGGAGGGACTGAGGAAATTATAGATGCATGAACCGAAACAGTTGGTTGTACCAAAATGGAAGGTTGAAACGACACTAATGGTTGTGACAGAATCGTTGGTTGAATCAGAACTGAAGTAACGACAGTTTGTACAGGTATCTAAAAGGTCATGTTAGGAATAAACAGACTAGAAGTAGGCATAACATTTGACAACCAAATAGGATTTTGGTACAAAGAGGAAGCACTGGGAGTTCTTGAAACTAATTGAGCCAAGGTTGTATAACCAAGTGGCAGCATAGGCCCACTGTTTTTAGGACTCGATTGAGATGGAACTCTTCCTACATAAGGAAATCCTTCCGGACGAAAGTCATATTTAGACTTATCATCAACATTAGGAGTGTCTGTAGTGAAGACTTCTAGAGGACCTTGAGGAGAGGTTGGAAGCTCACCTTCTAAAGCCATAGGTGGAAACAGTTAGTGAGGAGGAATCCGAGATAGACGAGGAGATAAATCCAAATGAACACCCAGTTGATCGTATGGACTAAAAGGGAGTTGAGGAGATATAACCATTGGATCAAATAATAGATTCGGAGGGTATAAAATAAACCTCTCTGGACTCTCAGGCATTTTCGGATCAGAATCCTGAGGTGACAATGAATCTTAAGGTGGTGGACGAGAAGCAATGGGTTGGATGCTTGAAAAATTCCAAGTTCAAAGCCTTGAGCTTCAAGTGACTACGAAAGTTCAGGATGACCTCCTTATGAAGATCCTTCAGTATCAGACAATGAAGGGGAACTGTGAGGTGAACTCAATGGTTCACCCATGGTGACTTTCTCTCAAGAGTAAAAGAAGAAGAGATGATTCGTTGAGGGCTGAATAAAATTAAAATTTACAAGCAACTACTCAATATAGAGCCAAGAAGCAACTGCATGGGTTCGACATGTTATCTCTAGCAGTCAATTTTATGACACGAAACAACAAATAAATCAAAAAGGGTAATTCTAGGCATGAGGGTTTACCAAGTATTCTTGAATTGTTATACACACCTTAGCCGAAACCAAGGACTTGACGTACGACGGCCGATCTCCCTAAATGTTGTGTTTGGTGTATCACATCTACAAGGCGGCTGACTCGGTTACCCATGGCTAAAACATAGAAACCTAGTGGGGTCTCCCAATATATACTCAACAGTACGGGGAGAACAAGTCTGCGTTAGTGCCGTCTAATGCAGAACCGTTCGATGAGAGTGTCCCTATATACTTATCATATTGAAGTGCCTTCGATATACCTGAAAGTACTGGAGAAACTTCTATATACTTCCACACTAGGACGAGATTTCACCCCCGGGATATACTGCAGGCAGTTAACAATAGATGCTATGTTTAAAGATGCTAGAAAACATCTCTGGCCTAGACCTCTAGATATTTGCATTAGGTGACAAATGCTCCTTAGGTTAATTGAGGTAAATTTTAAGTTTATCTTGAATTAAGTTTCAATTTGATGGCTCAACGATGTCACCTGAATTCCTATAATGCAACTAATCTAGGTGGATCTTCAGACACAATGGCATGGAAAAGCTCAAAATTCAAAGTGGTAGAAAGGCAAGTATCTTGACATTAGATCGAATTGCTCGTCACCCTGATTCCAACGGTGCAAATGACACTCCAATCCGAGTCCCGATGATGAAGTTATGGGAGAAAGAAGATTGCCTTGTCCCTTTGGAAAAGGAGGCATTTTCTCTAAAAAATGGCTTTAAGCCTTTAAAATGCAAATCGCAATCGGAGAATTCAAGAGGTGGGCTTAAGGCAAGGGCGGAGGAACCCCTAATTAGCGATCTCTGACTAATCGAAATCGGGGGCAAGCGATGGCCGATATCGGGACTTAAGACCTTCGATTAGCGATTGAGATCGGCGATTGGCATCGGTGATCGACACAGTTAAAGGAAAGACCCCAGGGCCATTGCGATTTATGATTAGCGTGGACCCGACAGGAAAATAGGGCCAATTTAATGGAATTTGAAGTCTGCCTTAAAGGCTTTCGGTCGGATTTTTTAGTGTATCCTGTGTATTATGGTTTGAGCAGAAAAGAGCTATTTCAGGGTTTAGTTGTGCCCGCCAATCCTTATATTCAAATGGCTAATATTATTGGAAAAACAGACCCCTAATTTAAGGGGTCCTTATAACAAGAAATGATTATAAAACCCGATGCACGCAGAGAAGTGCAGGGGAGAGGATTTTGGCACGTAGTTCGAGGCAAGAGCAGTGCAGGAGGGCCGATAGTGCATTTTCTCTGAATTGGACAAATCTTAGATGTTTTCAACCCCTATCGACACCATGGATGTAGTGGTGCTATCCATTTCTCCATCTGAGTTCTCCATTTCTCAACCATTTTCCAGAATGGAGGTATAATACTCCTTTTATGCAACTGATGATTGTGTCTCTTCTTTTCATGCCATTTAATAAATGAAGGCCTCCCCATTGATCGAGCAGGGCCCAGAGACATAGTCCGAGTTGGACGAAGTTTGTTATCAAGTCTTGGTGTCTTCTTTTCATGCCTTTATGTGTTTCTTCTTCTTTCTTGTGTGCACATTAAACTCCTGTGTTAGGCTGCAAATTTCACATGTGATTCTTTTGATACATCTATAAGCAAAAGATCCTTGGATCAAGTGGTATCAGAGCAAGTCTTTTTAGATGTGAAGAAACAGGCTTCAAAGAGGCGAAGGAGAACTAGAGCCTTTCGATCCCAAAGTGGGGCATGCACATTGAAGGAGAAACATGGTAGAAGATGAAGCTCATCTTGAAGAGGAACGCAATTTCCGCAAGACCTTCTATTCAATGGCAGAGAATGTCAGTAAGTTTGTTTTAAGGCCGGAGAAAGAAAAAGAGAGAAACCCAGAAGAAAAAGGTTCAGTGCATGGAAATGGTGGAGAAGAACCCCCTCCTTCTCCTTCCACGAGTGAAAGTTCTTCTTCCTCTCACCACCATAATCGTAGAAATTCAAGGGATGCATCTAAGAAACATTTCTTTAAATTAGATGTTAAATTTGATCTTTCCATGTTTAATGGTGAAAGTAACGCAAAGAAGCTTAATAATTGGATTAGGCAGATTGAGGTCTACTGTAGGATTTAACATTTCATGGAGGATGAGGCAAAGATTTAGCTGGCCTCTCTACGCCTGAGCAACACTGCTTTCGTTTGGTGGGAGAGAAAATTGCAGAGCAGTAAGAATGTGGGTAACCTCTTTTCCTCATTTCTTGATTTTATTTCTGCGTTAAAGGAACATTTTTATCCCTTGGGTTACAAGCAAAAAGCTTTAATGAATTATCAATATTTAAGGCAAGGTAAAGGTCAGGATGTTAACAGTTTTACAAAGGAGTTTAGAAAGCAAGCACTTAATTTGGGTATTGGACTTGATACACCTGAAGTAGTAACTTAGTACATTGGCTCATGGCATAGCTACATTAGGCATTCATTGTTGTTGTTTGAACCAACCACTATTGACTCAGCCAGCGTAAAGGCAATTCATATTGAGAACAACGACAAAAATGAAAGAGATGATCATTCTAGAAAACCACCGTTCAAACCTCCCAATGGAAAATCTAAAGTGAAATGGAAAAGAAAGGAGAAGAAAACAGCAGTAGCCAAAGAAGGAGAAAGGTCGTATTGCAATCACTGCAAAAAGGAAGGTCACGATGACGATCACTGTTGGAAACAACACCCAGAAAAGAGACTGAAGAAGTATGGAGGAAAAGGCAAGCAGAAGACAGTGGCAACTGCGCAGCAAGACCTTGGATTTGATTCAGGAGATGAAGCATTAATCACAGTTGTGGGAACAAAAGGCACACTTACACCTCATGTTAATTCTAAATTGCATGAAGGCACTAGTTCAGTAAATGAGTCCCTTCCTAATGATCGAAAGAGAATTGAATTGTTTCATATCAGAGTTGTCATAAATCATACTAAAGTAGAAACTCTGTTTGATACCGGATCCCAAGCAAACTTAATTGCAGAATCCTTGGTAAAGAAACTCGTCTTAGAAACAAAACCACTTCCGAAACCTTACCCGCTTGGATGGATACATGATAAAGCAAAACTCAATGTAACCAAGCAGTGTAAAGTAAAATTTGTAATCACTTCTAAGCTAGTGGATGAAGTAGAAATGGATGTGATACCATTGGATATCTGTGGCATGGTGCTAGGGAGTCCGTATCTATATGACAGAAAGACAGTCTTTTTCCATCATGAAAACAAATACCAAATCACAAAAGATGGGGTAGAATATATAGTAAGGGCTCATCAAACTAAAATCAATGCCAGCCTTGTGCTGGACAAATGAAAAGACTGGTGAATTCCAGTAAGGGTTGCATGTTGATGGTTGTAAGGGGAAAAGATGCAAAATTAGCTGATGCTTTCCATGGTTGTGATCAGGAATATAAACATGAATTGTGTGAATTAATTTCAAATTATGATGAGCTGTTTCAGGAACCAAAGGGATTACCTTTGAAGAGGGAAATCCAACATGAAATCCATTTGCAGCATGACACTCCTTTACCAAATATTGGCATGTACAGGATGTCAACCATTGATATGGAGGAAATCAAGAAGCAGATGCAAGAATTGTTGGACCAAGGGGTCATCAGGCCGAGCACTTCTCCATGTGGCTCACCAATTGTCTTAGTCCCAAAGAAAGACGACACATGGAGGATGTGTGTGGATTACCGCACACTAACAAGATCATGGTGAAAAATCGCTACCCTCTTCCACGCATTGATGACTTATTAGATCAGTTAAAGAATGCTATTTATTTCACAAAATTTGATTTGCATAGTGGTTATCACCAGGTCCGAATTGCAGAGCAGGATGTGTGGAAAACCGCTTTCAAGACCAAATAGGGGTTGTTCGAATGGATGGTGATGCCATTTGGACTTTGCAATGCTCCAACCACTTTTATGAAGGTCATGAATGATCTCTTTCGACCTTTTATTGATGAATTTGTTCTTGTATATTTAGATGATATACTTGTATTTAGTAAAAGTTGGAATGAACATGTGTGCCATGTGAAGAAAGTGATTTATGTATTGAAAAAATGAAAATTCTATGTAAAGTTGTCAAAGTGTGAGTTTGGGAAAACCTCTTTGGGTAACCTAGGTCATATTGTTGGTCATGGTCAGTTAAAGATTGATCCTTCTAAATTTGAAGCAATTGTAAATTGGCCTAAGCCTACTAGTGTAACCGAGGTCCACAGCTTTTTAGGTGCAGTCCAGTATTGGAGGAGATTTATTGATAATTTCTCTGTTATTGCAGCACCTCTGCACACATTTACAAGTGTGAAACAGGTCTTCCAATGGGGAGGAAGACATCAAAAGTCCTTCGAAACACTGAAGGAAAAGATCAGCACTGTGCCAATCTTAACCTTACCAGATCTCCAATAGCCATTCGAGATCGAAACCGATGCCAACGGTTTTGCCATGGAAGCTGTACTGATGCAGCAAAAGAAGCTGATATGTTACCATTCTAACAAGTTTTCTCAGGCTGTGATAAACTATCCCACTTATGACAAGGAACTTTATGCCTTGGTGCAGAGTGTGAAAAAGTGGAAACACTACCTGATCGACAAGGAGACCATCATCCATATAGTTCGTCAGCCCTTGCAGTACCTTCAGTCACAAACCAAGTTGTAGAAATCTCGTCATTTCAGGTGGATGGGTTTTCTTCAATAGTTTCATCTAGTAATAAAGTATAAGAAGGGCACTAGCAATAAAGTGGATGATGTGCTATCTTTCCCTCCTATTTTTGCTTCTATTATTTTGCATAATACTTCATTGTCTTTTGAGAGTTATGCTGAACAAAATGCTAATGATGATGACTTTAAGGAGATTTGTGCAAAACTAACCCATGGTTCACAGGTGGACAATTATCACTTGTAGGGGAAACTGTTGTATCACCTTGGTAAATTGTGTATTCCCACAGGGGAAAGAGTACATGTAATTCGAGAGGCCCACACGTCTCTTGTGTCTGGACACTTTGGTGTCGAAAAGACTTTATGTCATGTACAAAGATTTTGTTTTTGGCCTCATATGAAGAACATTATGACTTGCTATGTAAAGGGTTGTGTAATGTGTTCTGTTTCAAAGCCCTCTAATAGAAGACTCGGGCTCTACACACCACTCCCTATTCCGAGTCGTCCTTGGAAAAGTGTGTCGATGGACTTTGTAGGAGGTTTTCCTTTGTTTGCACCAGAGTATCTCAAAGAGTTACTTGAAGACATCATCCTTGACATAAGGACTAGGCCTTCACGGCGAGGAGATGTGGAATACCTTTGAGTTGGTTTCAATGGGATGCACCCCAGCAAGGCTAAATGGCTGGAGAAGGAAAGAGTGAGGGAGAAATTCCTTCACTCGCCAATTGACTAATAAAGCTTTTGGCAGTCCAAAAGCTCCTCAATGGGGAGGATTGATCCAGGTGGATCTTCAGATACAATGGCATGGAAAAGCTCAAAATTCAAAGTGGTAGAAAGGTAAGTATCTTGACATAAGATAGAAGCGCTCATCACATTGGTTCCAACGGTGTGAACGACACTCCAATCTGAGTCCCGATGATGAAGTTATGGCAGAAAGAAGATTGCCTTGTCCCTTTGGAAAAGGAGGCATTTTCTCTAAAAAATGGCTTTAAGCGTTTAAAAGGCAAATTGCAATCGGAGAAGTCAAGAGGCGGGCTTAAGGCAAGGGCAGAGGAACCCCCGATTAGCAATCTCTGACTAATTGCAATCGGGGCCAAGAGATGGCCAATATCGGGACTTAAGACCTGCGATTAGCAATTGCGATCGGCACAGTCAAAGGAAAGACCCCAGGGCTATTGCGATTTGCGATCAGCACAGACCCGACAGGCAAATAGGGTGGATTTAATCGAATTTGAAGTTCGGCTTAAAGGCTTTCGGCCGGATTTTTCAGTGTATCTCGTGTATTATGGTTTGAGTAGAAAAGAGCTATTTCGGGGTTTAGTTGTGCCCATCGATCCTTCTATTCAAACAGTTGATATTATTAGACAAACAGACCCCTGATTTAAGGGGTCCTTGTAAAAAGAAATGATTATAAAACCCGATGCACACAGAGAAGTGCAGGGGGAGAGGATTTTGGCACGTAGTTCGAGGCAGGAGTAGTGCAGGAGGGCCAATAGTGCATTTTGTCTAAATTTGACAAATCTTAGATTTTTTCAACCCCAGAGAATGTGATCGAAGGAATGGATGGAAAGGGTCATAGCTTCCCTAGCGGAGTCACCATTTTGTTGTCTAGGTAAATCCTCTCTGTGGACAGAGATGATCCCTCTAGCCCAATGAGTGGGACTAGCAACCTACGTGACAATCTACAAGACACTTTCCTAAATTACAATCAAAATGAGAGAAGAGGAAGATGATCTACCTCATTCTGATGCTATAACGTCCTCCTTTGTTGAAGACTTCAAACCACTTGCACCTTGGGCTTAGTCCTACTGCTCACAACGTTTGAATGCCTACACAAGAGATCAAAGACACAACAAAGCATGCAAATACAAATAACATAATTGAAATTAATCCACTTAATAGATCAAGGAGCAATAAGATAAATGATGCATTAACACACACATTTATGGAAAGTGAACCAGAAGTTGTATATATTAATAGAATAAAGTAGGAAGCATACAACCAAGCCTTGATGTCAATAAGATCTCCTTGAGTGAATATCAAAATCCAAGCTCAAGCTCTCCAAGCACTCCTTCTCCAAGCCAAATGAGTAGCATGTAGGCACAATCTCAGCATAAGGGTCCAAATAGCCAAAGACTAACCATTTGGGAATGGGAAAAGATGAATATATAGGTAGGGAAAGGGAGTTAGGAGCTCTCCAAAGATAGAATAAGGCCCTCATCTGAAGGAGGTAGCTCATAGGTAATACCAAAGGGCCAAGTTGACAGAACTCAACCTCATCCATGTCGAACAAACTCCAGCTTGTTGTTCTGGAAGCCTCTAGATCACAAAGCTTCTTGTCCTCTTTGGAAAAGTTTTCCTTTTAGGGATCATCGTGGGTATCCAAGCCAAAATTACGTTGACATCGTGAGGCTAGTATAATGCAACTAGTGATCAACACGAGTATCTAGTGTCAGGGTCGTGATGACGCTAAAATTAGGGTTTTAGAGCCCATTTTCTCTAGGGAGAGCTCAAGGCATTTTTCATTAATGTTTTAGGGAGGATCCAAGTTGCATATCAAGATGGGTGTACTGCATGATTGCCAAGTTTCAGGAAATTCATGGTATGACACAGGGAAGTGCAGGAGATGTGACACAATATTGTGTAACAAGGACCCCTCTCCTTATTTCTTACTCTTCATCCATGCGCCAAATTTGACCCTTCCTTCCAAATGTAGCACATTGCACACTTTTAGTGGGCAATGGTGCCTCTCCTTGTGACTTAGAATTGTGCCCTGCACCCTACTTGTGGAACTTGTCGTCCTCCTTAGTGCATGGCATAGTCTCAATAAACAAACCTTGCACCCTTGCCTCTTGCAATTGTGCCATGCGTTCACCCTACCTCCCTCTCCTCCAAAATTGTGCATTATGCATTTCTAGTCACTAATTCCTCTCTCCTGAAAGTGCGCACTATGCTCAGAAGGTCCTCCTTCCTCTCCCCTGCACGTTTTTTATCCTCAAATGTCTTATTTCATGAAACATTGAAGAGTAGGATATTTTAAGACTGATTTTTTCTTTCCATGAGTGATCTTCACTTGCAAGTACATTTATTGAACATGGTAGAAGATGTTCGAGGAGATCTACTAGAAGTAGTTGTCCAAGAAGGCATTCTTGAAGGAAAAGGCATAAAGGAACCAAATTGCGACAATTGAAGGAATGTTGGATTATAATGATCAAAGTGACCGATGAAGACTCCATAGCATGTCTAGACCCTTTGGAGGGTAGAAAGCAACCACAATGCAAGATCTATACAAAGTATTGAAGACATAGTGGCAGTGTCATCACTTCTCAAAGAAATTCATGTTACAAGTCAGCAGACTCCCAGTCATCAACTTCAACAGCTTGTCTTGTTTTTGCCACAACATGATGTGGAAAATGATTATGTATTTTGGAAATATTGTAAATGTAAATATTTGGAAGTCCAAGAGTCATATGTGGGGGAATGAGTTACTAGGAAAAGTCCAAAAGTCTTGTAGAAGCCATATTAGAAGTCCACGAGGCATGAGGGTAGGTCAAGAGTCATGGGGATATGAAAAGGTCCTTCCCCTTGTTATAAAAGAAGCCTCAATACTCAAGCAAAGGACTTTTTCATCTTGGCTTCTCAAACTAGGCATTAGAGAGAAAATTCTTCTTTTGAGGAGAAAGCAGTGGCTCAATGCTCGTGTCTCATTGTAACAATGCATCTTTGAAATTTCGTTCAATAATAGAAGCTCGTTGAGCCAACAAACCTTCATGCATATATCATGAATATTGTAAGACTATTCTGTAGATGTTTGTGATATGTGTTTATGTTCCTATGTACTAAAGAAATTTAACTACTTCATTGGCTTTGGTGGTTGTCTTGTTGAATGTGTGTTGTATTTGCTTTAATGATCATTATGTCTATGTGAACTATTTCATTGGATGGTTAACGATTCTTTCATATGTATATGTGTCTGTATTTATTAGGATCCTCTACCCTCCCAGTGAAAGCTTCTTGATACATATTGCAATTGAACATTTCACAAGGCTTACTTACTTTCTCATTCGAAAGTACATGCGTGTTTCTCTCTTATGCTAACTGTTAGAGTAGGTTAATTTATTAGTCGAAGGTATTCGAAGTAGTATTTTTCTATCTTGGAGGGGGTAAAATTCATAAACACTATCACTGTCATAAGTTTGACCTTGTATTGTCTAGAAAGTCATTTTGAGCTTCGTCATCACCTTTATGATTAAAGTCCAATCATGGGAAGGGGTGTCTAAGTATTGAGAGTTGTTATGATGACTGTTGAGTCAGGGTACTAGGATTTGGTTAGGATGTCTACTTGGTCATGTGTCTATAGTTAAAGGAGTGATGTTAAAACAATATAGTCATGAATATCCCAATCTTTTCCCTTTATTCTCATCCCCTTATTCCCTCCTTCTCATCCTCTTGTTCCCTCCTTCTCATCCCATGATTCCCTTATTATCTTAAATTTGCCTATTCTTAATCATTCACACATCCTATACACCCTAATAATTTCCCATACTCCCTACACTCATGCCGAACATGGAGGGATTTTAGACTCTACAATGCAATTTCCTCTGAAATTGAATGTTTTAGTTACTATTTTACAAAACGGTTTTTGACCACATGGAGGAGAATTTTGGAAAGATTAAAGAAGTTTGTCTTAAGCACAAACCAAAGAACAATAACACCTTCCATATTTTACATAGGTGTCACAAATTGAGAGATTCGATTGAATCTTCAAAGCCTATTTTTCAGACTGTACAAATACTCTGTTTTAGCCATGGTTTTGCAAAGAAGTTTCTGAGGATCTGGGGAAGATTTTGAAGGAACCGAGAGAGGTTTTTCTTAAAAAAAAATATCATGTAAAAAAATATATCTCATATTTTACACAGGTGCTATATTTTTTGAGTTACATGTGTCCAATTGTGGCCTATTTTCACAGTTTTTGTTGACAGAATTAGGCGTCACGCACTTGCTATGCAGGTCGTGCCCAAACTATCTCACACATGCTAAATGATGGCCACCTATAAGGTTTTGAAGATGCTGGTGTGGGGTACGTGTGGTGTCCAAGTCACCTCCTCAAAATCTTGCCACATGTCTTTTCTAGAAGGATGAAGCTTCCAGTGTTGCGTAGCTACTATGCAGGCTTTTGAACAGTAAAAAAAGCAGTTTTTTGTGCTTTTGCTATTTCAGTCATGATGAATCAGTTAGAAGAATTTTTAAAGATAATTTTTATTAAAATAGTTTGTTTTATTCTTTCAAAGGGACAAATATGCTTTATGTTTTATGTTTGGAGGAAAAACATTTAAAAAACAACAATTTACTATTTTTGTTTAAGTTTTGGATTGATCCTCTGTTGGATCAAAGATGCAGCGAACTTGAAATTATTTTCATCCATGTATCTACTATATTTTCATAAATGAAGACAAATAAGGTTGTTGTTGGTTTGTCAATTGCTAGAGGAGTTATTGTTGTTATGCTTGTGATTTGTTTTAAATGAACATGCTTGAATGTTGAAGGGGTTCCAGACGATTTATGGAGATTCTTATGGTATGAATGTTTTTTGGAATATGTTTTTGTCTCTTAGTTTATGTGCCTTTCTCTTGTCTGTTTTCTTCATACTGTTTTAAATGTGTAGGGGATAGTTATAATTGAATTCATCTTATATGATCATGTCTGACTGAACTGAGTATATTTCAGTTGCAAATGAAGTATGAATGCCTTTAAAAGTATTGTCTTTTCTTCTTGATGGTCATTGATCTGAGCTGCAGTGATAAATGTTGTTATTTCTTCACTTTTGATAAATTTCTTGATCCTCTTACCTTTTCTATAATACAATTTCGCTATTCATTCTGAAAATTGTGCTAATTAAGCCTCCATATATGAAGCTAGTTGGAAATACATCAACATGTCACAATAGAGAGATCACTTTTACTGTCAATAGTTTTTCGTAGAAATACTCTACTACCTTCATTATCAAAATCCAAATACTCCTAGAACTAGTCTTTGTATGCTATAGAGTCAAATATTTAGTTTTCATTTGTTGAGGGAGCCCCCTCCAGATAAAAAGGTTAGTTTTCTAGCCCAGAGCAGTGTGTGGTTACCTTTGTAGCCCTTTCCTCAACTTGAAGGGTTTTGATGGAGTGATAACATAGGGGCGCCATTGTCGGGGAGAAAATGGTTTCATATTCATTGGGAAATATAATCATAGTTTAGATCTAGTTGTTAATGGTGGACAACAGTCAGACACAAGAAGGCTGAACCATTCACCTGGCGACGCCAGTATTCAAGAATCAAAGGTCAATAGTTTTAGTGGTTTCAAGATGAATTCTCAATCTAGAAGGTATGATCCCATGAATCAAGATCACATTCCAGGATTTCCAAACCACATTCCTTATGTAGATTAGCAGACTTTCATACCAAGGTTCAAAGACGAGGACGGAGAGGAGGCTGCTATGCATTTGGTTAAATTTCACATACATGTGCACAAGCTGAGGGTTCAATTTCTTGAAGATTGTCTCATGAAGATGTTCATGGTCACTCTGGAAGGAAAAGCACGGTTATGGTATGAAAAATTACCAGCTACTAGTTTATGTTCTTTGAAGCATTTTCATATAGATTTTTTTTTAAATTATAAAGGATCTTACCCATCTCTGCTACTAGTTCAAAATCGTTGTGATCATTTTGAAAATTTCATTCAACATTTGGAAACTTTTTATGGATATGATGAGTTTATGGATCATGAGATTATAGAGGCCTTTCATGAGAATCCTTCTCAACAACAAAAACAAAAAGGTAGAGGGCAGTTTCCATGATATCTAGATGGATTCCCAACAGACAATGATTTATTCCTTAGCTAAAGAAGAAACTGACCAAGAAGTCGATGTAGATATTCAAGTTCATTCTCCTAAGATTGTTGAACTAATACAACATGTTTGTTCTCTTGAGATTGATGAAAATATTCAACAGTTTTCAAATGACCAAGAAAGGGAGGAAGATAGTAGATCAGTTTGTTCTTCATGTCATTCATTTTCTTACTTTTTGTCTCATGAAGAAACTTATGAAAACTAGATCTATGAAATTGCATGCAGTGAAATCATTCATGATTATAATCATCCAAATTTTCAAGAAAATAATGAAGAAGAACAGATTATTTTAAACCCCTTGAATGATGTAGAAAATATTAATCATTTTTCATCTTTAGAATTGACAAGTTCAAAATTTTTTAAAGGTCAAGATAATACTCTTGTTGAAATATATGAAGACTTATTTCTGAATATTCCTGTCATACAAGATGTGTCTATTTCAATTGAAGATTCTCAGATCCATACAGATCTTGTTTCTAATAAGGATGATAGGAGGAGTGAACATGTTGTTATTTCTTCATTTGAGAATGGTGTTGAATTTCAAAACATAAAACAAGAAGCAATTGGAAAAGAATGTCCTTTTCTTTTGGGCTATCAAGAAAATATAGTTTTTTATGCTCTTGAAGATTCTTTTGCCAGCTTATTGGAAACATCAATGAAAGAAGATTTTGTGTTGTCTATGGACCATGGGATTTGGATTCAGCTGGATTTTGAATTGCCATTTCTTAGATTTTATTGCTTGCTCAAGGAAAGTGTGAGCACAATCTAGTCAAGTAGCCTTCTGCTTGACTGGCTACATTGGAAAAAGGTGATTACTTAGTGTACATACTTTCAACATACACAAGATTCAACTGTACATATCGTGTTACTTTCAATATTGCAAGTGTGGGTAGTAGGAGTTGGGATTTGAAGCCTGAGGTGAAGGCCATGAGGTCCTTGTTTTTTGTTGCCATAAATAAGCCAGTTTGTCCAGTAAGAGTCTGCCAATTAGTAGATATTTTCAGTCAGTCCAACCAGTAAAATTTTCCAGTTTGGAAGTCTGTATATCCATTTTATACATTGTTTCCATTGATAGGCTTCTGGTCTGCGGTGTTTTTCTTGGCAACTCACAGGGAGGCTGCCATCCTCAATGGAGCCAATGTTAGAGTAGGTTAATTTATTAGTCGAAGGTTTTCGAAATAGTAGTTTTTGGTCTTGGAAGGGGTCAAACTCATAAACGTTATCACTGTTATAAGTTTGATCTTGTAGTGTCTAGAAAGTCATTTTGAGCCTAGTCATCACCTTGATCATTAAAGTCCAATCATGGGAAGGGGTGTCTAAGTATTGAGAGTTGTTATGATGACTATTGAGTTAGGGTACTAAGAGTTGGTTAAGATGTCTACTTGGTCACATGTTTGCAGTTAAAGGAATGATGTTAAAGTAATATAGTCATTAATATCCCAATCTTTTCCCTTTATTCTCATCCCCTTATTCCATCCTTCTCATCCCATTATTCCCTTATTATCTTAAATTCCCTTATTCCTAATCATTCACATATCCTCTACACCCTAATCATTTCCCATACTCCCTACACTCATGTCAAACATGGAGGGATATTACACTTTGCAATGCAATTTCCTCTGAAATTGATTGTTTTAGTCACCATTTTATAGAACGATTTTTGACTACATGGAGGAGAATTTTGGAAAAAGGAAAGCAGTTTTTCTTAATCATAGACCGAAGCACAATAAACTCTTTCATATTTTACATAGGTGTCACAGATCGGGAGATTCAATTGCATCTTCAAATCTTATTTTTTGGACTGCACAAATACTCTGTTTTAGCCATGGTTTTGCAGAGCAATTTATAAGGCTCCGGGGAATAATTTGAAGAAACTGAGAGATGTTTTCTTAAACACAATATCATATACAAAAACCTAACTCATATTTTACATAGGTGCTATATTTTTTAGTTACATGCATCCAATGGTGGCCTATTTTCGCAGTTTCTGCTGACAGAATTAGGCGTTGCGCACTCACTACGCAGGCCATGCCCAGACTATCTCACGCACACTGGATGATGCCCACCTGTCAGGTTTTGAAGATTCTGGCGTGGGGTACATGTGGTGTCCTGCTCACCTCCTCAAAATATTTCCACGTGTCTTTTCTAGAAGGATGAATTTTCCAGTGCTGGCTAGTTGCTACGTAGGCTTTTGAACAGTCATAAAAGAAGTTTTCTGTGATTTTTCTATTTCAGTCATGATGAATTTGTTTGAAGAATTTTTAAAGATAATTTGTATTAAAATACTTTGTTTTTGCTTTCAAAGGGATAAATATGCTTTATGTTTTATGTTTGGAGGAAAAGCATTTAGAAAACAACAATTTACTATTTTTGTTTAAGTTTTGGATTGATCCTCTTTTGGATCGAAGATGAAGTGAACTTGAACTTATTTTCATCCATGTATCTACTATATATTTTCATAAATGAAGACAAAGAAGTTTGTTGTTGGTTTCTCAATTTCTAGAGGAGTTATTGTTGTTATGCTTGTGATTTGTTTTAAATGAACATGCTTGAATGTTGAAGGGGTTCCAGACGATTTGTGGAGATTCTTATGGTATGAATGTTTTTTGGAATAAGTTTTTCTCTCTCAGTTTATGTGCCTTTCTCTTGTTTGTAGTCTTCATATTGTTTTAAAGGTGTAGGGGACAATTATAATTGAATTTGTCTTATATGCTCATGTCTGATTAAACCGAGTATATTTCAGTTGCAAATGAAGTATGTATGCCTTTAAAAGTTTTGTCTTTTCTTCTTGATGGTCATTGATCTGAGTTGCAGTGATAAATGTTGTTATTTCTGCTCTTTTGATAAATGTCTTGATACTCTTACCTTTCCATACTACAATTTTTTTATTCATTCCGAAAATTGTGCTAATTAAGCCTCCATATATGAAGCTGGTTGGAAATACATCAACATGTCACAAAAGAGATATCACTTTTACTTTCATTTTTTTTCGTAGAAATCCTCTACTACCTTCATTATCAAAATCCAAATACTCCCATAACTGGTCTCTGTATGCTATAGAGTCAAAGCTTTAGTTTTCATTTGTTGAGGGAGCCCCTTCCTGTTAGAAAGGCCAATTTTCTAGCCCAGAGTGGTTTGTGGTTACCTTTGTAGCCCTTTCCTCAGCCTGAAGGGTTTTTACGGAGTGATAACACTAACCACTACATCTAAGGCAAATCATTAATATTATGGAAGTCGGGCCATATTCCAGATGGGTCTCCTACAACCAAATGATGTGAGGTCTAATTTGGACTTCAAATTAGGGAGACCCCTTGTATGTTGGCGGTTTCTACCACCGTCAACATGTCCTAATTTGTTGTTTGGTTTGGAATTATTCTCTAGTTTATTGTTGCATCATTGTTAAGCAATGATTGCAATTAATCACTTAAGTAAATATGCATACTTTGTATGGTTCTTGTAATACTCATTTGCTTCTAGATTATATTTTTTAATCACAATAAGCTTATGTTGGGTGGTATTGTTGTCAAAATAATCACAACTTTTGTCACATCAATTCCTAGTGACCAAATATGACCACTTTGTTTTAGTGTAACTAAATCACATAATTTGACCAACCTTCCTACATATTAAAGAACATTCCACAATGGAGAAGTTAATGTTATTATTGTTGATTTTCTTAGTGCAATAGAGACTAGCACAATATTTTTGAAAATTTGATAATTAATTTAGATGTTGATCTTATTTTAAATTATTCCAATATATCTTTCAACGATTTTAATTCAAAAATTCAACCGTAAATAACAATAGAATAATAAAGATTACAATGCAGAAAGGGAAGACAAGATTTACCCCGGGAAAACCCACCAAGGGGGAAAACCCAACAACCTTTTCAATAGAGAAATTATTTTGTTCAACAAGAGACACACCTAGACCTATATGGTTAAACCTGATCAACCCCTCCAAGTCAAGCCATCTAATCTCATCCAAAATCTCGTATTGCATGACCTTTCCCAAAATTGCGGGCCTCCTGTAACTGCCAGTTGCTCCAGAATCTTGACCCCTCCAACTGCCTATAATTTTGACCCCCTACAACAGAAATTGACCAAAAAAACTTTGAACGAGAAGAGAGAGAATCTATCCACACATGCAAGCTTCAGAGGGAAATAAAGAGATGTAATTTGTCTTCTTATTCGTCCTTTTCACCCTTCTTGTCTTTTGTTTGCTTACCAATAAACTTGCTTGAGAGAAATATGTGAATTGGTGGTGGAAGAATGAGGTCGAGCTACCTTTATATAGTGATATGTCTTCGATGAATGGGTGTGTCTCTTGCCTGGGCCAACTTGAGTTGGAAGGAGGCCGGCTTGAGAACTTTTGGAGCCAAAAATTACAAATTCAAAAATTCAAATTTTATTCTTTTAAAATTTATAATGGGACGTTGAATCAAAATAAATTTTCTTTTGACTCTAGCATTTAAAATGTGCTTTCCAATAGTAAATACAAATACATCAAGTGGCCAAATATACATAGTGAAGATCTACCATAGTTACAAATTCAACACTCCCTCTTAACTAGGGAGGTATTCATAATAACTGTCATAGGTGTTCTCAAGTTAACAAATTTCTCTAAGAAAAGGTTATACCAAATCATCATCAACATCATCATCTACCATCACCATCGGCTAGTGGCCATACTCGGGGGAGTACTAAACTCATGGCTTGTAATTAGCATATCAGGACTCACTTCTCTAGAGTGATTGGTCCTCAAATGTCAAGGCCTCTCCCTAGGCCAAAAGGTTGATTCCCTCAACTAGTAAGCACTCATTTTCCCTTCTTAG
The DNA here is from genome assembly GCA_000404065.3 of Pinus taeda. Taxonomy (NCBI): domain Eukaryota; kingdom Viridiplantae; phylum Streptophyta; class Pinopsida; order Pinales; family Pinaceae; genus Pinus; species Pinus taeda. The sequence continues at coordinate 54,433 of APFE030703416.1, read as the reverse complement.
TGAGCAGTATGGGCCAAGACCTCACTCAACCCTTCCTTGGTTGGTGATTGGGCCTAGATGTTGAAAGACCTCACTACACCCTACCTAGTGTGTGAGCATGTCTATATGTTGAAGGACCTCACTACACCCTCCCTGGTGTGTGATTGGGTCCAGGACCTCATTACACCCTTCCTGTGTGTGATCGGGTCCAAATACAGACAAACCTCATTACAACCTTTTAATGTGTGATCGGGTCTATTATTAGAGACACTCACTTAACCCTACCTATTGAGAACTCTAGGCCTCTTGAACCATTCTCCCGTTCGGGAGAATGTCCATTCGTGCTGCAGACATGTCAGCACCCCCTCTCAATGAGAGGGGTAATCTCCATAAGCCCCAAATTGTATTTGAAGTACATGAACTTCTCTCTGGGTAACGACTTCGTCAAAATATCAGTTGTCTACTCATCAATGGAGATGTACTCGAGCTTTATCACTCTCCCCTACACCATGTCATGGATGTAGTGGTACTTAATATCAATATGCTTCGACTTGTCATGGAACATGAGATTCTCTAAAAGCTTCACACAATTTTGATTATCACAAGGTATCACCATCTGTTCTAACTCATGGTCGAACAATCCTGGAAACAACTTTTGGAGCCATACTACTTCGGTACAAGCCTCACAGGCTGGAATGTACTCTGGTTTTTTAGTGCTGAGTGCAATCGACCTCTACTTCCTACTCATCTAAGATATCATAGTGGAGCCCAAACTGAAGCATACCCCCGAGGTACTCTTCCTGTCATCAACACTTCCAACCCAATCTGCATTTGTATATCCCAAAAGTTGTACATCCTTATTTGCAACATATCTCAAACCATAATTCATGGTACCACATAGATATCTCAAAATTTGCTTTGCTGCAATCCAATGCTCGTGTCTCGGTTCCACCTGGAATTGGCTCAATGTGTTTACGACAAAGAATATATCCATAATGGTGTTAAACAAATAGATCAATGAACTAATCAGTTGCTGATACATAGATGAATCTACCAAACTAGAACTAGAGCCCCACAACTTCTCCAAGTTAGTCACCATGGCCATGGATTTTTAGTCCATCATACCAAATTTTTGAAGGATCTTTATAACATACTTTCCTTGACTAAGGAAAACCTCGCCAATATTTTCCCATGCTTCCAATCCCAAGTAATAGTGCATCAACCCAAGATCCTTCATATTGAACTCAGTATGCAACTGCTTCTTACAATGAATGATGAGAGACTCGGCACCTGTCAGAAATCCAACAAAATCATAGGTGCATTCTTCACAACCTTAAAGTAAAGTTTTGGATAAACTTTGCTCTCTGTAAATCCCATTCTTGTCAGATAGTTGCCAATACAAGCATACGAAGCTCTTGGAGCTTTCTTGAGTCCATGCAAGGCCTTCTTTAACCTACAAACATGAGACCCCTTTCCATGCACCTAAAAACCTCGAGGCTACTTTATGTACACCTTTTACTCACACCATTAAGGAAAGCAATCTTCACATCAATACGAAGCAGTAAGAGAAATGATGGATCTAATGGAGGTGTACCTAACAACTGGAGAAAAATTCTCATCACAATCTTTTCCCTCTTTATGGGAGAACCCTCTAGCCACAATTTACCTCTTGTAGTTATCAATACTTCCATCTGCAACATGCTTAATCTTATATATCCACTTGGAAGCCACCATAGGCTTCCATTTTTGCCTAGGCACAATCTCCCAGACATCATTCTTCATAATCAATTGATATTCTTCATTCATGGCCTCCTTATACACTTGTTGTTTGGTTGCTTCTTCATGGGTGGAAGGCTTTGCATGAATAAGGTTAGTCATGAGAGCTACATAGCTAGAAAATAACTTAGCCTTCTTGACTTTCATGGACATGACATTAGGAGCTGCATGTCCTTCTGCCTCTTCCAATGTGGATCTAAGCTAGGCTAGTGTTTTCTTGATCTAAGGAACAATAACTGGTTCTACTGGTTCACGAGGCCCTTTTGGCTCTTGAGATTTCATAGAACATGAGTATTCACCTTTAAAATCCTCATGCTTTACCTCATAGGATTCCATGGAAACTTACTTAGACCTTAAATATGAAACATTCTCATCAAAGGTGACATCTTGATTGACATCAAACCGTCGCTTCTCTAAAATATAAATTCTATAGGCCTTTGACGATTCACTGTAACCAACAAATATTCCTTTCTTTCCTGAAGGTTTTAACTTGTTCCTTTTATCCTTAATAACAAGAATGTGGATAGGAAAACCAAAGATTCTCATATCCTCAACCTCTGGATTTTGTTTAGAGAACACTTCTTCAGGAGTCATAACTTCCAGAATTCGATGAGGGCTTCTATTCTGAATGTATAATATTGTCAACAACGCCTTCCCCATAAGAACAATGGTAAATCCAAATCATGCATCATAGCCTTGACAAATTATTTAATGGACCTATTCTTTGATTATGATACACCATTTTGTTGTTGATTATAGGGAACAATCAACTCCCTCTTAATCCCAGGTTCCTTATAGAGAGCAATGAGTTCCTTCGAGGTGTATTATCCTCCATTGTGAGATCTCAATATTTTGATATTCTTACCTGTCAATTTTTTCCACTTCATCTTTGAACTCTTAAAACTTGGTGAAAACTTCATCCTTGGTCTTCAAGAGATAAATCCACATCTTACGAGAGAATTCATCAATGAATGTTACATAATACAATGAACCTCCTATCCTGCTCAAACTAGTAGGGGTCCTAAGAGGGGATCATGAAAGGGCAACTACTAAGTCAAAGGCAACAATGGAGCAATATCCCATTGTCACCTCAACTAAGGTTGCCTTCTCTTTACAGACTTTCACCGATGGGAGGAGACTCGATATAAAGGGAATCAATATATGGGTGAATCAATTCAGGGATGAGGAGTGCTTCTGAAGGCCTATTCATAAGAAAGACTCAATTGTACAGTTTGTTTGCTTGAGAAGCAAGGTGTAAGGCACTCTAAGAAGGGCCAAGGGGATTTCAAGGGTTAGGGTTTTCAAATAAGACTTGTAAAGGATGGACCTAGTCCTAGAAACCCTTGTGAAAACTTTGTTTCTAAATGTTCATTGTGAAATTATCTTCAAAAGGTTGTGGGACCACTGGGGACCAAGTGGCCCCAAAATTAGGTCAAGGGGGTGGAGTTGATCAATCAAGGGTGTTCTTGACCTAATTAAGGGGGAGAAGGGGATAAAAGGGGAAATATTTACTAATTTTTGATGTAATGATCCCAATGAGGTCACTAGCCAAGGGAAACCAAGGGCAAGAATTGATCTCAGAGCTAGTGCTTGGAATATCTCAAGGTCCCACTGCCGGAAATGCGTCAAATTTGGAGGGCCCCTAGAAGACACAACAACACAGTAGAGGGAAAGAGATCAAACTTTTTGGGTTGGTGGATTGTGAGAAAAATGATGCCCTAGGTCACTGATGAAGGCTAGGCCTAGAGAGAAAGAGAGAAAGGTGATAAAAATATTATTTTAGGTGATCACCTACGGAGGACTAGTGCTTAATACTTTGGGAGAAATGGATTCAAGGAGATTCCAATACTTGGAATGGTTTCACTTAGTCAAGGAGGCCTCTAGAACAATTTTGCATGGCAATTAGGACATGTGAACAATTACTTCAAGGTCTTTACACTTCGATTTGCAATACATGATGACTTATCAAGATAAAACTTCAACGAGATATCTCTAGGAATATTCACTCATTCATACATGGCCCGTGACATGGTGGAACACTATAAAAAGACAAATTTTCACAATTTCGCATAAGAAAACCAGTAAATTTCAGCCTAATATAGCGAAAATCCCCAGCAACATGCATGTGACATAAGAAAATAAGAAAATAACATTCAAAGATTACTTACATGTAGAGTATATCCAATCATCATTATATGCCAATAGTAAAGCTCCAAGACAAAAATGAAGATATCCAAACATCAAAATTCATCCATTCATCCAACTTCGTCCTCCAAGAAGGGTAATGAAAATCTCATAAGAGAGAAAGATCCAATCCAAGCGATGATGATCAAATTTATTCATCATACTTGTATTTATACACCTATTAATGAATCCAATTTAGCTAATTAGGCTTAATTTAGCCCCTAAAATAAAATAATGTGCATAATAACAAAACTTTTGGTGACAAGCCCACCAAATAGCTCAATAATGTAAAGATAAGCCTCTCAAGAGGGTCAAATGATCAACAAAGGGAGTCGTTGGGCCTTTGAGGAGGCCTAATGGAGTCTAAGCGGCGCCATGATGTAGAAATGGACTCCAAACACAATGGACAAGGGGTTGTCCCCTTGTTTTCCAATCAAGAACATGTGGTGCTCCCAAATGGGTGTGGGGGCACATGGAAATCCTCATGGGTCTCCAAATGGATAAAATATGCCTATAGACCATCTATAAAGGTTGGATTAATGAAATAAGCACTTCCTCTACAGCAAGAGGAATCTTGGAACATCTTCCAAGTGTATGGTGCAACTGTGGAGCTGGTTGGGCATGGTGGTCTAGGTGTATCATCCTCATCCAAAGGTGGAACACGAGTAATCAATGAAATCTATTGGGGATCCATGAAGTATTATCTTCTATGGTGGAGGCCCATGGCTCTCGATGTTCACCATACAAGTGTTGATGTGGTCCTCTAGAGCGATATGACCCTGTATAGGGAAATAAAGCCCCAAATGAAAACCCACCTGCAATCATGCATAAGATCTAATGCATCCCCTTGCCATCCAATACAAAAAATCATTAGAAAGATCAAGTAATAATGCTTACAAGTCATGGTATCAATGGGGCACTTCATGGTGGCATGCCCTTCCATGGTGGGTTTTGGCATGTACAAGTGTCTCCAAGCTCAATAGGGGGTTAACCAAGGACCCTATTAGGTGTTTTCAACCTCTAAAGTGGGTCGCAGGTGTATGGTACATCCTTTAAGAGGTAGATGGAAAATGATATAATAATGGAATGGAGTGGGGATCAGGGGAAGCTACGAGACCACATGTCAAGGTGCAAGGGTAGCTATAATAAAGGAATCCCACACCTAGGTATATAAGTGTAGGAGGGAGAACGTCATGGTACATCAGTTACCTCGGCCTTTGTTTTTCCACCCTTCTTCATATGCCTTTTACCTTTGGTTGATTTTTCTTCATAACTACTTGGGGCTCTAGGGGATGGAGAGCATGTTGCGTAATATGTAGCAGTGTATACCCCCCTGAGGTGGGGCAGCTCATCGCCCACTAGGGGTTGGGACAATAATGGGTTCCATAATGAAGGAGGGGGCTCATCTAGGGCCCCATAGGAACTAGGGTGACGACCATGGATAAGGGGTAGAGCTCATGTTCAACTTTTTCCTACGTGCTAAATTTTTATATCCTGGCTATCTTTTTGCATTTTCTGGTACATTTCTTGTTGAGAGTGGCCAAATTATGCTTTTTATTTTCTTTTTAGTTGTATCAACATCTGGTGCATTGTTCTAGGCCTGACCCAAGGTGTGGACAAGGGGAGGGGGAGTCTAACCCTATGTGGACCTAGTGGACACATGTGGAACCCGATAGGAAAAGAGATGAACGAGGTTAAAATGAGTTGAAGGGGAGTAACGTAGGTGGTGTTGGGAGGTGAGACCATGCAACCAAAATCAAGATTTCCCATATAGTGCCAGCCCTAAAGCTAATGGATGGTAGAGGAGATCCCACGGGACTAGGATACAAGGGTAACCATGGAATTAGGTAATGGATACAAGAATAAAAACCTAACCCACTCTCTCTATCGAATCCCCCCACCAATTCATGCCCAAAACTGCCCATGAAAAGTAAGGAAAACTACTCAACTATACTAATGAAAATTCATACTTGTATGGTCGAGAGGCCCAACTTCAAACATACATTAATAACAGATCGACAAGGGACCATATGGATGGCTCAGGTGGCAGAGAAAATGGCACATCGAGCTATTTGGGGGCTGCCGGCTACCGATTGAGGACCATCTAGGAGAATTTTTCTCCCATATACACTACCCACAGGTGGTGGGTAACACCTCCAACTGATCTCACAAGAATCATACCACATACATCATAATGAATAAAATCTAAAACTTATTTATATCTATTATGACTACTTGGAAATGGTTTCTTGATGTTATTTCCAAGTGTATAGCCTTTACATGCCCCATCATGCTCTATCTGCAAGTTAGGAACTCCTGAAACTATTTGACTCAATTAAGGAAACACTCTATAATGAAGATGACCATGTCTTCTATGCTATAGCCCACTTGGATTGATTTCATCATGCACTAAGGCATGAACTAGTTGAATTACAATCCTATACAATATCCCATCACGAATCTTAATAACCTAAGCATCATCTATACTAGATCCCTTGGACCATACAAGTAATTTTCCATCCACAAAAGCTACCCTCTCTCCTTTATCTTCCAAAAAAGAAATAGAGACAAAATTCTTTTTCACACCTAGTACATATAGAACATTGCTCAGATGCACATTATTACCAGATTCTAGCTCTATGGATTCCTTTCCAACTCCTTTGACTTCATAGTGGTGGCTATCTCTTATATCAACCTTTGGGACAACCTCTTTCCTGTCATGCTAGAAATATTTCCACGGTCTCCGGTCATATGCCCCGATGCACCACTTTAGCCTTATGTGGATGTTCTTATTCAACATCAGTTGTAAAAACATGTTGTTTTCCCTTTCTCTTTTTGTTGTTAGCCACCTTAGGACAATCCCTTTTGAAATGTCCAAATTTCTGACAACCATAACATTGAATCTTAGACATGTTCTTCTTTTGGGAAGACTTCTTATGTTAAGGACAAAACTTCTTCTTCCCTTTGTTTTTGAAGCGAACTGCAAATGCTTGAGAAGATTCTTCCTTCTTATATCTTGACATAAGCATCGATTTCTCTTGAGAATAAGATGCCCATACTTGTTCAAATGAAGGAGCTTCCTTCCAGCTGCTTATACCTGTTGCAAATTCATATCGTGATCTAGGAAGACCATTGAGTGTTGTAGTCGCAAGTTCTTGATCAGGAATAGATTCTACAATTGCTTGAATTTCATCTCTTATTTAAGAAATATTCACGAAATATGAAGCCACATTGTCATCATTAGTCATCCTTATATTCCGAAACTCATTCTTCAAACTCATGGATAGGACAACATTTTTGATAGTGTACAAATTAGTTAGGGAATTATACATCTTCTTGGAAGTATTATGCTTTGCAATGCAATGGATTAGATGATTTCTAATGGAGTCTATTATAAGACTTATGGTAGTGATGTCATCCGCCTTAAACATCTCTTTCCCTACAACATATGTTGTTTCTACAACCTTCCCTATTATAATTTCCAAAACCTTGTTCTTGGCAAGAATAAGATCAATTCTAAGTTTTCAACCTTTGAAGTTTGAGGCTCTTTCCAACTTGTTCTCAGATTTCATAGAGTAATCCATGGATGCAACTCAACAAGGACTTCAATAAAGTGATCTTCTAGGGTTTCTTTGAAAGTGATCTCAACGTTCCTTTCTTCACCAAAGCTCTAATACCATGTTGATTTTCTTAGTGCAATAGAGACTAGCACAATATTTCTAAAAAAATGATAATTACTTTTGATGTTAATCTTCTTTTAAATTATTCTAATATATCATTTATCAATTATATTTTAGAAATTCAACCACAAAGAATGGTAGAATAGTAGAGATCAGAATGCACAAAGATAAGACAAGATCTAACCTTGGAAAACCCACCAAGGGGAAAAACCAACAAACGTTTCAATAGATAATTTATTTTGTTCAACAAGAGACACACCTAGACCTATGATCAAACCTGGTCAACCCTTCCATTTCAAGCCTCCCAATCTGATTTAGAATTTCGCACTATCTATCATTGCCCAGAATTTTGGCCCTCTTGTAACTGCTAGTTTCCCTATAATATCAGTCCCTGCAATTACCTAGAATTTCACCTCCCTGCAACAGAAACTTCCCAGAAAAATGCAAATCAGAAGAAAGAGAATCTATCCACACATGTGAGCTTCAGAGAGAGGGAGAGAAAGAGATGCAATTCATCTTATTCTTCGTTCTTCTTGTCCTTCACTTGCTTGCACATAAACTTTCTTGGGAGAGAGATGTGAATTGGTGGTGAAAGAATGAGGTCGAGTTGCCTTTATATAGTGATTTGTCTTGGTTGAATGAGCGTGTCTTTTGCCTAGGCTTACTTAACTTGAGCAAGGCTGAATTGAAAAATTTTGGAGCCAAAAATTACAATTCAAAAATTCAATTTTCCTTCTTTTAAATGTCGCAATGGTACTTTGACTCAAATAAAATTTCTTGGGGCTCTAGCAAATAAGATATGCTTTCAAGTAATAAATACAAATACATCAAGTGACCAAATACATATTATGAAGACTGAACATAGTTAAAAATTCAACAATTATCACCATGTTTGGGAGGGATCCTCAAACCTTTCCTTCGTTGAGAACAACAAAATATTCTAGAGGGAGACGAAGGGGCAATGAACAAAGTATAAATATATATGGTATAAAAAGTAGGTTCACTTGGATCAACCATACCCTCTACTAGCCTCTAGTAAGTATATACTTACTAGAGACTAGTAGAGGGTATGGTGATCCAAGTGGACCTACCTTTTGACACCACACACACACACACACACACACACACACACATATATATAGTTACCAGAGACTAATATATGGTATGGTGATCCAAATGGATATATATATGTATGTATGTATGTATGTATGTATGTATGTATGTATGTATGTATGTATATGTATATATTATACATACATACATACATATATATAAATATATATATTGTGTGTGGTGTGTGTGTATTTTATATATATTATATATATATATTTATCTACCACACAGAACACACACACATATATATATGTATATGTATATGTATGTATGTATATGTATATATATATTTATATATATATAATATTATATATATATATATATAATATATATATATATATATATATAGATATATAGATATATTGAACTAGGCTGCCTAGGTCGAGGCTAGCCTAATGTTGGATGGAGAATGGTTGCCCACTAGTGGGATGCTATCACCAAGATTGTGATAAGCTCGGTTGAGCCTCAACATCCCTTGGGATAGTTTAATTCCCCCAAAGGTGGCTCCCATCCTCAACCCCTCCCCATGATATTTGAACTTGTAACCTGGTGGTACTAAACCCCACACGAATCAATTGGTATAGACCTTGTGTGTGTGTGTGTGTGTGAGAGAGAGAGAGAGAGAGAGAGAGAGATTCAAGTTATACATTAGGTTGGACACTAGGAAATTTTCTTGTCCAACATGTTCTCCTTGATGAATATGGCACATCAGGAACTCTATCAAAATATATAGAAGGATCACATGATGCCTTTTATTATATCATGCAAAATCTAAATATTAAAACTAACATTGAGAAATGCATCCTAAGACTAGAAAGGGACCTTAACTAATTGAAGACCACAATCTTGGACCAATATTTAGAGATGGTAAACTTAAATGGCCATATGAATCATGTTGTGAGGAAAATGCTTGGAGAAAAGATCATTTATATGTAAGCTACTCCTTATAATGGAAAAAATAGTAATGTCCCCCTTACAATCTTTTACAATGAATGTCTAAAAGGCATTGAGGGTTAATATTTGCATATGTCCTCTTACATATCTAATGTGTTTTTTGGGGGCTCAAATTGAGATCCAATCTCATCATATAGAAATAGTGATTTGTCAATGTTAATATGAGGTTTACTATTTCCGTTTTTGTTGTTTTTTTCCTAAAAGTTCAAGGGAGGAATGATGTGTTATCCCATTTCATTTACAAGGTGGTTATTATAGTTTTTTACGAGGATATTATTGTTGGAAGATGTGTGAGAACCTTAGGTTATGTTGGTTCATCACACCTTTACCTAAGACAGTCAGTCAAGTCGACTAGCAGAGTCATCGATAAGACGATCAACTAGATGATCAATGGGTCAACTTGCAGAACACTCGACTATATTGTCGATGGGATGACTAATGGTATAGTAGACCAACTAGTAAATTAGATGATCTATCGAGTGGTTGATGGTGTATTCGATTGGATGGTTGGATTGAATGGAATGGTCGGTCAACCAACAAAGCCTTGTTCATTTTTTAGAATCGATTACTACCATGGAATGTTACTTGTCGACTGGATCATCCCTAATTGAAGTCAGTTAGATCTAGAGACTATAAATAAAGGACCATATGGGTCAATCAATTATGTTGAATTGTAACGAAGTAATTGAACTTTGTCATGCATTGTGATGTTCTAATCGTAATTCTTTTTGCGTAAATGTTTATTCCAATCATCTTAGATTATATATTATCTTCTATTTTGTTGTTTTCACATCTTCTATTAATATATAGGTTACACGCTTTCCCCAACACGGTATCAAAGACAATGGTTCTAATCTATCCCTATTGCCCACAAATCTTGTTGAGTCTGATATATAGTGATCAAAATTGGGCTTTTGATTTGTTGACTATAATCTAATCGAGACCATATCTATAAGACATCAAAATATGGTTTCTAAGATCAATCTCACTATTTTGAATGGGATTAATTATGGTATCTGGGCACTAGATATAGAAAAATTGCTAAAAAGAAAAGGGCTTTGGCAATACACTAAGACCGTGATTCTAGATTGAAAGGATGACCAAGTGATTTTTTTCATCAATAGGAAGAAATATGAGGTTGGTGGGGTCGTTATGGCCTACATTTCTTGGGAGATTCACTTTTATACAAGTAGGATCAATTATCCTCATGAATGTTGAGAAATTGGGAGGCTGTACAATTTTGTATTAAATTTCTCTTCCTTTAATAACTGCTTGTGAATTTTGTTAGCTTCTTATTTATTTATTTTGTATTCTTTCATAAAGAATTACCAAAATATAAACATGAATATCACAGAAACAAGAAGAACACAAGATATAGGCTCTCAACTAGGGAAAAAATCGTCACTTGGGGGAAAACCCAGAAAATTCTCTTCTTATAGAATTAGATCAAAGTGAGATATCCAAGACCCATGACCACATAAAACTTCTATGTTTAGATTCAAAGTCAAATCTTCATTCTCCTCAAAAAAATTGTTATCAAGAAACCAACAATAAGAAATGTACCAAGGAAGAATTTCCACATCTTCCGGCTTAAAAACTCTTCTTCCATATCAGACTTCAGTCCTCCATCTTCTGCGAAATTTCAAAGCTAAATCACCCAAGAATGTGTGTCTGAATGAGCTCATATCATCTTCTATTTATACTTTCTAGAGGGGTGCAAACATACATGTCCATTGGGATAGGGCCGACTTGTCATGTAGGTCGACTTGGCATCGAGAGGGTTTTTTGACCCAAAATTACATATTAAAAAATCCTTCTTCTTTTCTTTACAATAGGTCCAAATAGGACTTTGACTCTTTGAATTAAAAAATCCTAGAAGCATGGAGAACATGCTTATCTAATAAAAATAATTATAATAAAATTCTTTTTGAGCATGAAACCCATACTTGAAAATCTTTTTTCCTTTTCTTTTTCTTTTTCTTCTTTTTGCTTTTTACATAAAATACATAGAGGTACAATTATGAAGACCGAAACAAGTTAAATCCTTCAACAAAAATCCATCTTAACTAGGGAGGTATTCATAATTGTACAAATGGTACAAGGATGACCTCAAGTTGAAATGTTCTAAGAAGAGTATAACAATCAACATATATAATGCTACTGATCTAGATACCATCTAGGAAAACTACCAAGTTATCAACCCATCAAGAGATTTAGGTACCATCTAGGCTACTGCCAAGGTATCAACCCAATAGGAATCTAGATACCATCTAGGCTACCTGCCAAGGTACCAACTCATCAGACATCTAGATCAAGATATCAACATTAACACGGATCTAGGTATAGTCTAGTCTATCTGCCAAGATACCAACCCTAACTAGGATCTAGGTATCATTTAGGCCAAGATATCAACCCTAACATGGATCTAGATATCATCTATGCCAAGATACCAACCCTAACAATACCATCACATGGGCTATTAAGCCTAAGGTACAACAACTTGTCACCATGATTTGGTTGATGCCTCAACCTTATGGTATAAAAACTAGTACAGGTTTCAAGTTCAAACCTCTAGGAACATCTATCCTCAAGGAGTACCAGTCTTAGAGGCTTTCCCAATCCTCTAGTGCCCATTATCTCCTCATGGCCTTCACTAAACGTACAATTGTTAGTCACAGCCTAGTGCATGACACATGAAGTAGAGAATCATGTCCATCATCCTTCCCTCTCAACCAGGGAGGATATACACTTTCCTCCACACACAAAGGGAATGTATCTAAACTTCCTCTCAACTAGGGATATGTGTCCAACATCAACTACTTTGTTCTTCCAGCAGAGATAATAGTAGTAGTAGCTACACAAGCTCCTTCTTTAACATCATCATGTCATCGGAGAACTTCAACCTTCCTGAACATCATAGAGCCATCCTCTAACACTTGGGACCTTAAAACTTGAAAACATGCCTTAAAACTTGGGAGTTAAAATCCTCAAAATACACAACCTTTTCAGTATTCAAAGCTCCCTCTAAAGACATCATTCCTTTTCTTTTCATTCATATGGAAAAAAATTTCAACTTCAAATTTCAATCATCAATATTCTTATTAGATGTAAAAATCAATATCATCAGGGTTTCTACAGCTCCCTCTTTCCATCATGCTTATTATGAAGTCATCATCAAGCATGATATTTGTTGTGTTATGTTCTTTCATCTTTCTCATCTTGCTTTCACAATTTTGATCGCCTTCATCATGTACATGCAATTCCTAGAAAGAAGTAAAACCAAGCAAAATATACCAAGACAAGAGCATAACATCAACTTTGTCAATCCACGGTTACTATGATTATCAAACAGAGTAAATCTAGGGTTCTAGGTACAAACCCTAGAAATCCTAGGCCTAACCTTAAACAAAGTTTTTACTTTTAGCAGAAGTATCTTCTCCTAGGGTTTTTACTTTCAAACCCTAGGTTTGAATTTTACTTTAATGCTTGCCAGGGTTTTTCCACAAACCCTAGATTCTATTAAAAAACTCTAGAAGTCAAGAGCTAGAGCTTCATAAGAGGCAACAAATAGTTAAGGTTTTAGCTCCTAGGGTTAGTTCAATTTATGGAGTAGAAACTCTAACCATCAAAAGTCCTCAAGAATTATCAATATTACAAGTCTCACAAACCCTAGATATTCAAAAGGATTAACTACAAAACCCTACATACTATACAAACACTTTCTAATAATCATAGATTTAGACATTTGAAATACACATAAAATATTGACCTTTACCATATCTTTTTCTTTGTTAGGATCTGATCCTTCTTTTTGTGCCAATACTTTCTTCAGTAGGTGTTTTGATTTGAGCTTCTTTTGATTCAATATCACAGACCTAGTAAACTTCACAAATTCTTGATGTAGTGCAGAACTTCAAGTCAATTTATTGATGTCACTTTTCATTATGTATGACTGCCTCAAGTGGGTTTCTTCCACAATGGTTACTGTTATATATGAGCTATGATCCACACAAGAGAGAGCTGAGTGATGTACTTGTTATATAATTGAGATACCATTGACCTAGCAACATTAAATCACAACTACAAGCCACTTTTAGACATCATAATATAAAGTTATATCATAGTATGCCATAGTCTAACATATGTGATCTATAGTAATTCAATGACACTACTGTGAATTGTAATGTTATATGCGATGTCACGACCATGTAGAGTTATTGTCACCACTTTAGACCATGTAGTGTTATTTTCACCACTTTAAACCAATGTTGATACTTTTATTTCCATTGTATTCCTAACTTCATTCATATAATACATCCATGAGAACTTAATATGTTAGCAAACAATGTTGATAGAAATGATAGTGCAAGCTAGAGTTATGCGCGAGACTATGCCAGTACAGTTATCTGGAAAAAAAAATGTGCAATCCAATTCAGGAGACTTGGTGAGGGCTATAATAGCTTAGTTCAAACCATAGTGATGTAACATGTATGACATCGATGCACCATAAGTCACAATGAACCACATAGCTATATATGCGAGATCAATGGAACCAACAATGCGATAACATCTAAAGGAGAGACTGAAAAGTTCAGAGAGAATATGTTCTAGATTTTTAAAATTCGTGCCACTGAGTACAAATCTCCATGACACTGTAAATATATGAGCCAAATCTATAGGTGAGATATAAGAGATGTTCATTCTACAATCTAGTATGATGTGTAAAGTGTTCTCTAGTCATCAAAGTTAAAAATAAAAATAAAATTTAATAATTATACAAAGCATTTAAATAATATTTGTTCATAAAAAATTATTGGATCTCTCTAGGCTCATGTTAGATCCATATTTAAAATAAATCTATGCTAGTTAACTCTAAATGATGTAAATAACCATAAGAAATTATGCCCATACAAAATAAATCTTGTAATATGCGAGTTTAAGAGTCTCTAGTCAAATTGTAGGAATCTTGAGTGGGATGTATACTAATTTACTGCAATACACTTTCAAACACTGTGATTACACTAATAAAAGCCACTAGGAGAGTGCGACCAAACCACATTTATTTGTATTGTGCGATGTAATATTCCTAATTAGCCATGGCTAATTGGAATATTTGATTTTGCTCAATTTTGCCTTCTATAGTTATTTGTAAATAAAAAGGTGACGAAAAGGGGACATAACTCACTTTTAGAATAAAAAGTCACTCCTAGTAGCACAATGTTGTGACTTAAAGGGGAGCCAAGGGGGCCAAAGGACCACACAGAGATGGGGCCCACACAGACACTTGGAGGGACTGCGCAGATGGGAAAAGGAACATGTGGCAAGAGGAGATTACGTTAGAGGAGGTGAGCCTTGGGATTGAGAAAGGCCAATGCTATAAAGGAGAGAGTAGCTTCCTCATTTTGGCATTTAGTTTATGAGAATTTGAGCTAGTCACTTCGACTTGGAGCATGCTGGTTATTTAGCCTATCTACAGCACTGTTTAGTGCACTGAGTGTCTCCGTTCGGAGATCTCACCCTTAGCCCCAGGGGACTTCGAGTGCCTACTCAGGCAAGGTAGTTTCAACAGTCTTGTTGCAGTAGTTTTGATCTTTGGCATTGAGGTGGAGCTGAGCATTAGAGGACTGCGCAGTCTTGAGAGAGAGGGACGCAGTTCTTCTGGGCCAGTTCTGGATTGGGGGTTTGTGGAGGAGTTGAGTTGGGAGATTGAGCAAGAGATCAGTTCTTGGATATTGGAGGAGTTTGGCAGAGTTTCAGGCAGTATTTTGGAGGATTCTACTCAGTGGTAGCGTAGAGCCTTGAGGGATTGCGTGATTCCCCAAGGGGGCGATTTTCGGGGGTCGGCCATTTCAGAAAAGCTTTTTGGGTTTTTCTAAGTAGAGGCAGATTCCAGAGTTTCAGCATTTTCTGAGGAGGGGAACAACCCCAAATCCTCATTCAATTTCCAGCAGTAGCAACAACACGACAATTTCCTAGCAGCATCCACGCAGTTCAAAGAGAGGCCATTCCTTGCTATTCTGAGTGTATTTCTTCACTTGCCTGGTGCAAATTGAGGTGCCATCTTTCTGATCAACTCCTGTACTCATACCATTACTTAGTATAATAAAATGGCTTAGCATTTTTCTCTACATTTCTCGAGTCTCTGCTTATATTTCATCTTTACATTATTATATGTTGCACCACTGTTATTTTTATCATTTTGAGCTTCCCGGTTATTATATCATTTGTGCGTATTTTGTTGGAGTTTACTGGAGCTTTGGGGAATATCTCTGAAATGGGATAGTGGTATCAGAGCATAGATCTGGCTTAGCCTGTGGAGCTAGCAATCTATGACACCAGGGGAAAAGCCCTACATTTGTTACAGAGGTAGGAGATATAGAGATACTGGGCGTAGGTTGGAGAACACCTACAGAGAGGGGGACTGTGTTCCAGTGGTGGATGTAGAACAGGAGGAGCCTGTGGTGGATGCAGAACAAAAGGAGCCTGTGGTGGACGTAGAGTAGGAGGATCTAATGGCAGATGAGGACGGGAAGAGATTTGTGGATATGCTCCTCAAATCAGTGCAGGATTTGTCGAGGCAGATTGAGGTGATGGCGCAAAGATTCACGGTAGTAGAGGCTAGACAGCGTGAGACCCACGGGTTTTCCAGGTTGGTGAGGGATCAGGTGCATCCCACCATTTGCCAGAGAAGCATGATACTACTTAGCAGGTGGCCTCACATGCCCCTACATGCTTTACCATGCCCACTTTCTTAGGAGCAGACACGGGGGCCAGAGCCCAGTAGGAGGCAGAGCCCAGTCATATGGGCGATTATTTTTCAGAGTACCAGACCTATGGGCAGGAGTTCAGGAAGGCTCTCTCATTCAAAGACTTTGTTCAGCTCCAGCTGGATAGTAGACCCCGCGATCATCACAGAGGATACCGGCATTATCATGGTGGTGACACCCACTATGCAGCTAGTAGATTCCACTTGCCTACGTTTGATGGTTCATCAACCAGTTTGGCAAAGTCTTGGGTGGAGAAGCTGGACATTTACTTCCAGCTTAACCAGATGTTGGAGACAGAGGCCATCAAGGTGGCGAGTACACTTGGATGGTGAGGCCTAGGATTGGTGGTTCCATGGGATGGTTACACTCGGACACTCCACAGTGACGACATATGCTGAGTTCACCAGGAGATTGATAGAGAGGTTTGACTGGAGGGATCCAGAGCAACACTTTGTTGAGCTGACGAGGCTCAAATAGACCGGGATCCCAGAGACCTACATTGCAGATTTCTTGAGGGTTTCAGTGATGGTGCCAGATCTATCAAAGACATGGATGATCTACATGTACGTTGAGGGGTTAGCAGAGCCACTCCGGGGTTTAGTCCGATCCACTAGACCAGCCACACTCTAGGATGCTATTAGCAGGACCCGAGATTTACAGGATGTCTTGCCCATGACCCACACAGCTTACCCCCAGAGACAGACTTTCCAGTCTAAGGGGAAGGATGTGAGGATTCCACCTCCAAAGGGGAATCCAGGACGAGCACAGATTGACGATGATGCTAGGAGGGAGGTGAAGAAGAAGCGGTTGTGCTTTACCTGTCAAGAGCCGTGGGCACCGGGACATAGATGTGCTGCTGGAAAAGCACATTTTATTGAGGTCTTCTTTGAGAGCAGTGGGGAAGAGGATGAGGAGGATGGTGTGGAGGCAGGAGATAGTCATGCCGTGCAGGGTCCTTTGCCACCTCCACTGCCAGCAGCAGGTGGTGCAACTTTTGCACCTACCGGAGGGGCCCTTGCAGCATTGCGAGGAGTTCCCAAGTATTTGACGCTGCGCGTATGAGGGACAGTACATGGTTAGCGAGTATCAGTGGGACAGTGGGGCAACCCACAGCTTCATCGATGCTCAGATGGTCGAGCGGAGAGGTATATAGACAAAGAGCTTCGATGGGTTTTCAGTTTTAGTCCCAGGAGATTAGACCATGATGTGTGCTTGTTATGTTCTAGAGCTATCAGTGACGATGGGCACCTATACACTGACTGACCACTTTTTCGTTGTCGATATTTTGGACACCAACATGATACTGGGTGTTCAGTGGCTTATCACTCCAGGGAAGGTCACGACAGATTGGAAGAACCTAGAGATGGAGTGGGATGATGAGAAGACAGGGAGGCATGATAAGATACAGGGGCAGCATGTGACAGTGACAGATGAGCTACCACCCACCGATGATGAGGGGCATTTGGTGTTGCAGCCAAAGGTTATTATTGATACCAGGGAGAGGTAGCTACAGAACATGACAATCCGGGAATTCTTGGTGAGGTGGAAGAATTTGCCGGATGAGGATGCCACTTGGGAGAGTGAGAAAATTCTATAGCATCCATCACTTTAGTTGCTTGAGGACAAGCAACATTTTTCGGGGGAGACTGTAATATTCCTAATTAGCCATGGCTAATTGGAATATTCGATTTTGCTCAATTTTGCCTTCTATAGTTATTTGTAAATAAAAAGGTGAGGAAAAGGGAACATAACTCACTTTTAGAATAAAAAGTCACTCCTGGTAGCACAATGTTCTGACTTAAAGGGGAGCCAAGGGGGGCCAAAGGACCACGCAGAGATGGGGCCCACGTAGACACTTGGAGGGACTACGTAGATGGGAAAAGGAACATGTGGCAAGAGGAGATTACATTGGAGGAGGTGAGCCTTGGGATTGAGAGAGGCCAATGCTATAAAGGAGAGAGGATCTTCATCATTTTTGCATTCAGTTGATGAGAATTTGAGCTAGTCACTTTGACTTGGAACACATTGGCTATTTAGCCTGTCTGGAGCACTGTTTAGTGCACTAAGTGTCTCCGTTCGGAGATCTCACCCTTAGCCCTGGGGGACTTCGAGTGCATACTCGGGCAAGGTAGTTTCAGCAGTCTTGTTGCAGTAGTTTTGATCTTTGGCATTGAGGTGGAGCTGAGCATTGGAGGACTGCGTAGTCTTGAGAGAGAGGGACGCAGTTCTTCTGGGCGCAGTTCCGGATTGGGGGTTTGTGGAGGAGTTGAGTTGGGAGATTGAGCAAGAGATTAGCTCTTGCATATTGGAGGAGTTTGGCAGAGTTTCAGGTAGTATTTTGGAGGATTCTACTCAGTAGTAGCACAAAGCCTTGAGGGATTGTGTGAATCCCCAAGGGGGCGATTTTCGGGGGTCGGCCATTTCAGAAAAGCTTTCTGGGTTTTTCTAGTTTTCTGAGTAGAGGCAGATTCCAGAGTTTCAGCATTTTCTGAGGGGAACAACCCCAAATCCTCATTCGATTTCCAACAGTAGCAACAACACGATAATTTCCCAGCAGCATCCACGCAGTTTAGAGAGAGGCCATTCCTTGCTATTCTGAGTTTATTTCTTCACTTGCCTAGTGCAAATCGAGGTGCCATCTTTCTAATCACCTCCTTTACTCATACCATTTATCAGTATAATAAAATGGCTTAGCATTTCTCTTTGCGTTTCTCGAGTCTCTGCTTATATTTCATGTTTACATTATTATATGTTGCACCACTGTTATTTTTATCATTTTGAGCTTCTCAGTTATTATATCATTTGTGCGTATTTGGTTGGAGAGTACTGGGGTTTTGGGGAATATCTCTGAAACGGGATATTACATGTGAGAAGAGTTGAACACGAGCCACGGTAGGAGTGTGATCTTCTCAAGATTGTTCTTTTAGGGTTTTCATATTATTTAAATGCTCAAGATTTCTATAATCCATAGAGACAAAAGCTTATAAAAGGTTTGATCTCATTGTACAGAGAAACCATAGGTCAAAACCTTCTTTTTGCGAGTCATAAAATTGAACCTTATGAATGAACCATTGAAAGATACTATAATTTATAGGGATGCAAGCCAATGAGATTCAATATAGTATCGAGCCACTGTTATGGAGCCAAAGTCTTTATTTAAATCTTATATGCCTTGAATTTACTCAATTGTGCGATATTCCTAAATAAGCCATCAACAAATTTAAACGAACAACAAAAGACACAAATCAACAAATATACGTACAACACAGTGAGATCCAGGGAAAATTTTAGGGGCTAATATTTGCAAGTGGGCTAATTTTTAATGTTTTTTGCAAAAAAAAAGATTCGCTAATTTCCATTTTGTTCTAAACATGATTCGCCCAATTTTTATAGTATAAAATTATTTTACCTTAAAAATCGCCAGAACTTTATAGACATTATATGTAAAATTATTAGAAATTTGAGTATTTTTACAAAAATATCACTAAACATTTTGAAGTTTGCATATTAAGGACTAGTAAGATTCACCAAGATTTCTGAACTTTCATATAAATTCCCATCCTTAAAATGTTCCCTGGTGAGATCCTTCAAACATTCTATTGAGAGTGATCTTCAGGTCTCCAATTTTAAACCTAGCTCTGATACCATGTTGAGAAATAGGGAGGTTGTACAGTTTTCTATTAAATTTCCCTTCTTTTCATAATTGCTTGTGAATTATGTTAACTTCTTATTTATTTATTTTGTCTTCTTTCATCAAACAATTACCAAAATATAAACATGAAGATCACAAAAACAAGAAGAACACAAGATATAGGCTTTCATCTAGGGCAAAACCCCTCTCTGAGGAGAAAACCCAAAAAAATATCTTCTTATAGAATCAAAGCAAAGTGAGATATCCAAGATCCTTGAACACATAAAACTTCCACCTCTAGATGCCAAGACAAACCTTCATTCTACTCAACAAAATCATTATCAAGAAACCAACAAAAGGAAATCTACCAAGGCATAATTTCCACGTATTCCAGGTCAAAAACTCTTCTTCCATCTCATACTTCGGCCCTCCAACATCTACGAAATTTCAGAGCTAAATCACCCAAGAACGTGTATCCAAATGAGCTCATATCATCTTCTATTTATATTGTCTATAGGGGTGAGAAAAAACATGTCCATTGGGGCAGGGCTAACATGGCATCTAGAGGGGTTTTTGACCCAAAATTACATAATTTTTGTTTTCTTTACAATAGGTTCAAATAGGACTTTGACTCTTTGACTCAACAAATCCTAGAAGCATGAAGAACATGCTTATATAATAAAATAATAATAATAAAATTCTTTTTGAGCATGAAACCCACGCTTGAATTTTTTTTTCTTCTTTTTGCTTTTCACATAAAATACAGAGGTACAATTATCAAGACCGAAACTAGTTACATCCTTCAAAAATGAAGTCTAGAAGAAGTCGAATACATTGTTTGATAAATTTGATGTGAGCCAAGTTATGCACATAGAGAAAGAATTGATATATCTTAATCCCCATTCCTTTGAAAGCATTGAGGAAAATTTAACTTGTGTTAAAGAAATATAGATGAAATCGTGAAAATGTGGGAAGATTTTTTGAAGAATGACAGACAACTCATTCAATTGTTCCTAATGAATCTCAAAACACCTTATGATGTGTTATATTCTACATTCCGTACCAATTAGAGGTCACTCAAGGAAGATGGTAAAGAATAAACCTTTGATACCCTCTATGAGTTGCTGATCAAGAACAAACAAAGGTTTCTTGGTGAAGGGAAGCTTGGTGGTAAACATCAAGCTCACTTGCTTAAGGGAAAAGTTAAGTAGAATTAGAAGGAAATATGTCATTTCGATACCCTCAGAAACAAAAAATCACATCTTGATGAAAATGCTAAAGGGAAGACTTAGTCGACATCCACCAAGAAGAGTCGAAAGAGTAAGGCATGGCACTTCTGTGGAAAAGTAAGGCATATTGATAAAACCTAGTGGAAGAAAAAATATGACTTGGAAGAGAAGGTTAAGTGACTTGAAGGAGATGTGTCCACTATACGTTCAACCAGTTGGTCACCCAACAACTTTACCTTCAAAGTTATAACCTCCCAATTGTTGCATGCTCACACTTTGCAGACTGAGTGCGTAGTTGATTATGGGTTCACCCATCAAATGGATAAGGATGATTCTTTGTTCTCCTCCCTAGACAAAGCTATTGGGCAGAAAATTTATGCCAACTAATGTTTTTTCTCTTGACATTGTTGGTCATGGTGACATACCTTGTTAACATATAGGGTTGTTAATGTCTATCATGTGCATTGTCTGAGTGCAAATCTACTGTTGATTTCCGAACTGACACATATTGGTAAGATTGTTGAGTTCTAGCCAAATTGGTTCTTTGTTAGGGATTTGAAGAATGATGGGTTGATTGTTGTAGAAGGACTTCTTGACTCATAGGATAGATTGTACAAGTTTTTTGATCTACCTCTACCAATTCCTAGACCAACCACTCTCATTGCCCATATCAATTAATGGAGTATACTTTTGCATGAATGACTTGGACATCCGAATTTTTGTAGTTTGGAGCTAATGGTAACACAAAAGATGGTTGTTGGTTTACCCAAAGTTCTTTCACCTAATGGAGCCTATAGAGGATGTGCATTGGGAAAGCATCATTAGACCCCTTTGACTCTAGGAAAGCATGGCATGCATAGGCACTACTAGAGCTTGTTCATAGTGATCTCTATTGTGTCAATAAGCCTTCATTAGTAGGTTCAAAGTATATTTTAACTTTTATAATTGATTTCTCTAGATTTACTTCGGTCTATTTCATGAAGAATAAGAGCCATGACTTTGAAAAGTTGAAGGAATTTATGGCATTGGCTAAGAAGGAATGTGATCAACCTATCAAATGTTTGAGATATGATAATGGTGGAGAGTATGTGAATCAATGGTTTGAAGAATATCTTGTTTAATTAGGCATTTCTTGGTGGAGATATGTTCTTAATACTCCTCAACAAAATGGAATAGCCAATAGAAAGAATAGGATTTTGGTCAAAATGGATCAATGCTTGTTGCAAGCCAAAGATCTATCGACTAAGTTTTGGGCTCAATATGTTTACTATTCCAACTATCACCTTAATATTCTTCTAACTCGAGCCACTAGTTATGTTACTCCAATTCAAAGATGGTGTGGGAAGAAGCCCTTGGTCGGTTATATCATAACATTCAAAAGAATTGTTTGGGTGCATATTTATGATGTTTGTATAAAGAAACCAGATGCAAAGAGTCAACCTTGCATGATGATGAATGATTATGAAGATTCTAAATCCTATTGGTTGTTTGACCATATCAAACAACAAATCATTATAAGAAGAAGTGTCATCTTTGATGAGAAGTATTTAGGTTGTAAGTTGTTGAACTCCTATTTTGGAATATATTAATATGATTCCCTTGATATTGTTGCAATAATGGATCAACTGCCCTCTTTTGAGGATTTCAAACTGATTAGTTGAACCATGTTCTTGACTTGATTAATAGTTTGTCTACACCAATTTACATTGTTACTTCTCCTAATCAACCTTCTAAAATTAATGTTAGTTCACCTACTCGTTGTTGACCTCAGTGCATTGCTAAGATGATTAAAGCTATTTCACCTAAGGTTGGTGATATCTCTTCAAAACAATAGACCTAGAGTCAGATGTGACAATCTAGTGTTGCTTTGATGGTTGATTTTCTTGGGACTTGTGATCCCACCTCCTATGATAATGTACAAGGAAAACTAGAATGGGAACATGCCATTTCATCTGAGATGGAATCTCTTTTAAAGAACAACATTTGGCATTTAGTACCTTGACCTCAAGGGAATAACCTTGTCAAATGTCAACGAGTTTACAACACTACATTCAAATCTAAAGGTGATGGGGAGAATCATAAAGCTTGTTTGTTTGTGAAATGCTTTTCTCAACAAGAAGGCATAAGCTACACTGAAGCATTTGCTCTTGTTGAGAAAATGAATTCCTTCGATTGACTCTTTCTCTTGTTGTTCACTTCATATGGAAGATCCACTTGATGGATATTTCAAGTTATTTTCCTGATGGCAACTTATTCTAATAAATTTATATGGAGAAACCCCCTGGTTTTGTGGCAAATTCCAATCTTGTTTGTCGATTGCAAAAGTATTTGTATGGTTTGAGGCAAGCCCCTAAGCCTTGGTATGAAAATATTGATTCCTCTTTTCTTTGTATCGGATTCAACTGTTGTGAATTTGATCACATTCTTTTTGTATTTCATATTGATGCTAATACTTTGATTTTTATTGTATATGCTGTAGATTTAGTCATAACTAGCAATAATTTCGATCTAAATCTTGTATTGAAGAAACAACTCGCTGACACCTTTGAAATGAAAAGCCTTGGTCTTCTGCATTACTTTCTTGGTCTTCAAGTTTTAGTTCTTCTTGATGATATTTTTCTCTCTCAATCTAAGTATGTATTAGATCTATTGATTTTCTTTTAGATGGATGATTTTAAGCCATGTGGTACGGGCTAAGGAGTTTAACATTAGTGTGACTTAATATGTTTATAAGATTGCAAGGTGTAAGGAAGCTGTCGAGTGAGATCCCCTCTCTGTGGGGTGCATTATCGGACAACATTGAGCTTGTGTGAAGGGTGTATGGGAACACTTGTTGGGACTCAAAAGATGGTGAATTATGCTTGAGTAGGGAGAAGCTAGAGGAAACTCTGATGGAGGCCCATAGTAATATTCATGTGAAAATCATTCGTCTAACTTGGGTATAGGAGCAAAAGACTAATTGAACCACCTAGTAGTTGGTTTCCTTCAAAGTTTCCCTCATGATAGATGGAGCTCACATGCGAGTTTCATCGGGTAAAGCAAATGATTAGAAGCATTAGGGGCATAATGCCCTCAATCTATTCTCAAAATTTAAATAGGTAAAATGGTATGTTTTCTCCATTGAGCCATGCCACAAAATCAAGTGCTCCAAGTGGGCCATTTTTGGTAAACAAAATTGGTGATTCCACTGGAGAGAATCTCATATAGTTTGTCTCCTACTGTTGTTTGGTAGCTTTAGGGTCCTTTTCCTGTTCCCTTTTTTATTTATTATTAATTTATAGTTTTCTTTAGTATCCAGTACAGCCTAATCATTCAGATCTAGGATTTCTCTTTTTTATTTTTCCTTTTAAAATATGTATACACAACCTTTTTTTAACATAATTGTATATATATGTGGTTTGGTTCGGCTACAGTCGTGTATGCATGCGCTTTGCTTTGGCAATAGTCATGTATCTCTTCTGAAAGTGAATTTTGTTTCCACTTTCTTTCCTATTTAAGGGATTTGTGGGAAGCCTTCTTCTCTTGTTTAATTTTTTTTGTATCAGCTTGTGGTTTATTGTTGTATAAAGAGAACATTTTTTGTTTTTGTCCTTTTTTATGCATATAGTTTTCGTAGAAACCTAGGTTTTGGGCCTTTAGTAGCCCTTAGGTTTTTGCTTCCTCCATAAGGTTTTTTCGTCGATTTTTGGTGACTTTGGCTTTTCATTTTTTCCTTTGGTTATCTTTGTTTATATGTTGTTAAGGTGACATCTCTAGTCCTTTATTTATCTAGTTGTTGGATTGACTTGTTCCTTTTCTATTTTTTTCTTTTGGTTTTGTTTCTTTTACAAATTTGAAGAAGAAAAGTATTTTCTACTTCGTGTTTCTTTCTTGCATTTAGTTCATTGAAGTTGAATTAAAAAAAGAAAAAAAAGACACTTACTAAGCATTTTGCATTCCATTTAATTTAAAAGTGCTTTAGTACTTGTGTGCATCTTTATATGCATTAGGGTTGCTTTGTTTTGATTGGGTACATTCTTGGAATCTACCTTGCATTGGTGGTTTGGCTTTTGTTTAATCTCCATATCATTTGTCACAATGTTGCATTCATTCCATCTTGATTGCATTTATTGCATCATGTTGCAGTTCTTGCATTTTTCTTTTCCTTAATTGCATAAAATAAAGTTGCATTGTGTAGTGTCTTGAATCATATTGTAAAGTAGTTGATTTCAAAATTTTGTAAAATGTTGTATTTCTTTTGCATAAAAGGAAAAGGAGAAAAAAGTGCATTGTAGTTAGTAGAAGTTGCATTATTGAAGAGAAAATCAAACTTTTTATCTGATGAAAGAACTTGTGCATGCATATAGTTAGAATTTTCTTAATTTGATTTCCTTCTATTGGGTCTAAAAAATCACAAGTTGCACTTCCATTACCCTGAGTAAAGAACAACCAAGTAAATGAATGCTTTATATAAAACATACTAGACTTTCTTTTGTCCTAGAAAACTAACTAGTCTAGGTAATTTAAGGCCTTGGAATAGGAGTGGATAGTCAACTCTCCAAGGCCACTCAAAATCAAACATAGAAGTTGAATACCGAGTGTAAAATCCAATATCTTATAAGTTGTAGGGCAAGCTCCTCTAGGCTCTAACACATGAATCAAGCACCAGGCCATGTGATGATTAGGGAAGAGAGATACACCCTCTCCAACTTGTCTAAACACATGCCCATGACTACCCGCTCAACTTCTAAATATGAGTTGGTAACTTAGTTTCCTTTCCTAGGTACCACCAAGGTGAGGGAAAGGGGGAAATATCTGTGGTGCTTGATGTAGATGTTGTACCACTGTAAAAGTGCTCTTGGAGGGTGCCCCATGAAGTGAGGTTACTTGTACTAGTAATGGTTATATCAAGAGGTCTAGGCAACTACTTTTGTTATGTTCACTGGTAGGACTTGGGCCCTTATAATCCAAAGCTCACCTTTGGAAGGCCTTGATATCCTCTCTTTTGTATTTTAGTGTCCAATCATAATCACATAGAGTAGAAATATTGGAGATTTGTTTGCTTGTGTATTGCCCTAAGGTTTTTTCATTAAGTTCTCTTTGCTCCTAGCTTGCCTTAAGGTATTTGGTGTCATTTTGGTTTTATATTTTCAAAGTGTTTGACAAATTGACTCATTAATCGCGAAGGCTTTGTGAATTTCTCCGGAGAGTATGGTGTTGATTTTTACATGGTATTTCATACTGATATATATATATATATATATATATATATATATATATATATATTATATTATTATATAGATTATATATAGTTTTAGTTTTTTTTGTTTTTGTTTTGTTTTTTTGTTTATGTTTTTATGTTTTTTTTTTTTTCGCGCATTCTTATTACATTTCATCATTCAATAATTACACAAAAGGACATCAACCAAATAACATATTAGTACAATAAGATCATATAGAGACAACCACACAAGAAAAAAAATACTTTTACCTTGGGAAAAACCACCACGGGGAAAAACCCAACCAATAATTTCCTTAGAGAATCAATGCAACAAGAGATACATCAAAGTAAACTAACCAGACCAACCACCAAATACCAAGACATCCCTTTCACAATTTTTTCCACAAGGATCTCTACAGCAAGGTCTCCAAAAGAAACTAAAGGTGTCTTGCAACTTTTCCTTAGGACGTTCACAAGATACCACAAAACATATGCCTCGGGAACCTAGATTCTCAGCCCCTTTTCACAGTCATATTCCTCAGGGACTCAACCCCTTTCCACAGACATTAACCTTAGGGATACGACCCCTTTCCTCAGAGTGATGAGCCTCAGAAATTGCACATTGTATCCTCAAAATTGTGAGATATCTTTCCTCAGATTAGTGCACCTCAAATCGGATCTGAATTGTCTCTTTTTGGAGAGAAAATAGGTTATATTTATACTTGCTCGTTGATGCGAAGGGGTGTGTCTTTTGGGCAGGACGACATGTCTCTGTGAGGGCCAACTTGGTCTTTGTGGAGGTAAAATTTAAATTAAAATTTTTTCTTTCTCCCGCTCATTGATGAGCTTTATAAGTTTTTATTTTTGAATACAAAATAAATCTTTTTATTGCAAGCATGAATAACATGCTTCATATTATCTTTTGTGATTATTACAATGTACACTTTATACATTATGAAGACCGACCATAGTTACAAAAATCTAACATGTGGAGCCCTCTCCTCAAACATGTAGGCTAGGTGATACCAGTTCACCAAGCCAATTAGACCAAACACTAAGGAAGTGAACTCTTCCTAGGGGGGATCACCATATAATGAAGAACTTGAAGCATAGGGGTTTCTTAGAGATCTTAGTGGTCATGTCCTTTTTCAAACTCTGTTTTACTCCAATTCATATGGTACTTTATATTAGGACGAGGTAGCAGATATCCTGGATACTTCTAGTCTTGATGTTGATCCCATCCCAAGGGATCACCCTATTTGTATCATTCCAGGGAGCTCCTATCTAGGGTACTCCTCTGACTTATCCTTCTTTTGAGATGTCCAACGTAAGTAGCACTAACACTGTTGCTGGAACTGGGCGTGTTAACAACCTATCTTTTGTTGTTGGTGAAGGATGATTTACCACTCCTTTCTCTATTGTTTCTATGTTTACCTCATTTTCCACGACTGTGGTATTCCCACTTATCAATATTGCTAAGGGGAAATATCAATTTTTCCAATTTGGCATATTTTGCACTTTCATTTAGGAAATGTGGGTTGCAGGACCCCACTTGAGTTTTGGAGCTAAGGCAAGCGCCCGACTTAGGAGAAAAGGGAAAAATCAAATGGTTAGTGGATGGTGGGGACCACTCCAAGGAGGAAATACGCTCCCCTCTTGGAAATACAAATTTCTTTGAGGGAAAGGATGAAGGGTTCGACAGCTAGGCCCCACATGGGCTGATTGGAGGCACAATGAAAAAATAGGAGGGGGCACTCATTTTAGGCATCTTTGATCATTTGAACACTCACCTTGACTAGCATGCTTGAGCTGGAAGCAAAGTCTGCATGTGCTGTTGAGCATAAGAGATTTTCAAGCAAGAATCTCACCCTTGCTTTAGTGGACTTCGAGTGCCAACCCTAGGAGGGAGTATTCATCATCTTCAGATTGGTCTGGGATCTTTTCAACGTGTTTTTGGAGCAAGTTCAACAAAGACTACGTGGACCTGCGCAATTCTACTTTGTGCCACGCGGGGGTCACAAGGAGATGGAGGAATTTGGGGGTGAGATTTGTGGCGGAATTTTGGGAGGGAGTTTGTTGAATATCTCAGCCATTTTGGGGGCATTTAGCAACATCATTTACAAGGGGGTTGAAATACCTAGTGGTTGGAGGAGATAGGGGAAATCGGGAAAAAATTTCTGAGGTCAACATTTGGCTAATTCCTTCATGGGTTATTGGAGGAGAGCCCAGGGTTAATTTCCTGAAATTTTCTAAGCACCGGAGGAGGTTATAACAACCATTGTTTGCAGGTAGCAGTGTAGTTTTCAGAGGGGCAATGCAGAGCATTTTTGGGGACAACTACACTTGTGTTTGAGCATTTGATTTCATTACTTGAGAAGTGTTAGCTTCCCTTGGGAGAGCCCAAGTGCATGCATTCTAAACTTATCTTGTACCCAACATTTATATTAATAAAATGGCTTAGCTAAATGTAAATTATTGCATTTTCTGGGTGTTTAATGTGGTGTGAATGTGTGTGTGTGTGTTTTTGCTATGTTTTCTTTTTTTATCATTGTAAATTTAGTTTAGGAATATTACCGTGGTATTAGATCTCATAGTCTTGGCTCAGCATGTGGGAGCAGTATCAGTCTATGACACCAAAAGATCAACAGAACATGACTTATCAGAGTTAGAGGTACATGAGAAGGGAAAGGCAGTTGCAAATTACCCTAGATCCAGTGATAGTTGAACTGGCGGGTGAAAGGCCAAACACGGGGGATAATCAAGGAGATAAAAAGAGTAAAGAGGAGTAGTTTTCCCCAACACCTTCTAAAGGTTGTTCAGGATTTGTCTAAGGGTATTGAGGAACTGAGACAACATACTTGCAACAATAACAAGGGAAATGGAATTAAGGGGGAATTCCATTTGGGAGAAGGCTTTGGCGCTTCGCAACACCACGCAGATCATGGCCCCAACGTACCGCTCATTTCGAATACACCACCCAGATCCAGTATCCCCACATTTTTAGCATCAGGTGCTGGAGGGTCGCAAGGGAAAGACGAGATGCCCACGGGGGACTATTTTGTGGAGTATCCATCCTATGGGCCCGAATTTGGAAAGGTTATTATCTTCAGGGACTTTTTCTAGTTGAAGGGTAACAATAGGAGAAAGAGACATAATGGAGGAAACTACGCACATGGTACTGATTTGTAAAGCACCACGGGGGATTGTTCCTCCCGAATTTTTATGGCTCATCCAAGAGCTCAGAGAGAGCATAGGTTGATAAGTTAGATGTATACTTCCAACTCAATCGGATGACAAAGGGGGAGGCAATTAAAATTTCCACATTGCATTTAGAATGGGAAGCCCACGACTAGTAGTTCCATGGGCGAAGCATGATGGGGCATGCATGAGTTACAACCTATGAGGATTTCACTAGGAGGGTGCTGGAGCGTTTTGAGAGGAGAGACTCGGAGGAGAACTTTGGGGAGTTGGCAATGATCAAGCATACGGGGAGTGTTAAGGTTTACATCTTCGAGTTTTTGAGAGTGTCAGTGATTGTGCCCAATCTATCAGAGGCTAGGAGGGTTTTCATGTTTATAGAGGGGATATCATAGCCACTAAGGGGATTGGTGAAGTCCAACATGCCCACCATCTTGCAGTACATAGTTGGGACAGTGCAGGAATTGCAGGATGCTCTACCTAGGGCCATAGCACAGGTACCACCCAAACAAGGGTTCCAACAGAGGGGGAGAGACACTAGGGCTCCACCACCGAAAACCAACCAGGGGTGTGCAGAGTTGGATGAGAAGACTCAAAGAGACCTTTGGAGGAGGAAGCTATGCTTCACTTGTCGGGAACCGTGGGCATCAGGCCCTAGATGCACAACGAGAAAGACCCACTACATTGAGGTCTTCTATGACAGTGACCAGGAGGATAATGTAGAGTTGGAGGCAAGTGGAGCTGACAGTGTGGAACACATGGAGAGGGGACCACTACCAGGGGGAGCCCCTTTCGCACCAACAGGAGGGGTCCTTACGACCTTACATGGGGTACCCAAGATTTTGACATTGAGGATCAAAGGTAAAATGTAGGGGCAACATGTCTCAGTTTTGGTGGGCACTGAGGCCACCCACAACTTCATCGATGCACATATGGTGTAGAGGAGATGGATCCCGAAATAAAAGTTTGAGGGGTTCTCAGTCCTTGTGCTGAGGGACAAGATCATGCAGTGTACACGATATGATCCCGCTCTGATAGTGACCATAGGGAACTATTCAATGAAAGATCATTTCTTCGTGGTGGATGTACTAGACACCAATGTGGTGATGGGTGTCCAATGACTCTATTCTCTTGGGTGAGTCACTACTGATTGAAGGAAGTTGGAGATGGAGTTTACATGGTTGGATGGAAACTTGCTTGTTCTTAGGGGCATGCACTCTTACCATCCATAGACAGTCTCAACACACCACATGGAGGCTAACCTGAGGAACGATGACATTGAGTGGGCAGTGGAGTTGAGAATTTATGAGGCTGGGTGTTAGCCCAAGCCACCACACCCTGACATACATACCATTTTGGATAGGTACTCGATAGTGTTTGGGGGCATACCACTAGGGCAACCACCTGACTGGGGGTTTGAGCACATGATTGAGCTGGAGCCGGGGGTACAGGCCATTATTACCACACCCTATAGACATCCCAAGTCTTACAGGGATGAGATTGATCAAACCAGTCATGAGTTTCTAGAACTTGGGCATATTAGGCCTAGCTCTAGCCCCTTCGCTTCATCAGTTGTCCTGGTGAAGAAGAAGGATGGGACACTGCATATGTGCATAGACTACCGGGCACTCAACTAGAAGACCCTGAAGAACCGCTACCCCATTCCACACATAAATGAGCTGATGGATGAGATGAGAGGAGCCAAGTTCTTCTCCAAGATAGACTTCCATTCAGGGTTCCACCAGATCAGAGTGAGGGAGCAACACATCACTAAGACGACCTTCATGTGTCACTATGGGCACTTCGAGTTCCTGGTTATGCCTTTCAGGCTAACCAACACAACTGCCACCTTTCAGTCTTGCATGAACCATGTGTTTCGTGGGAAGTTGTTGAGATTTGTGTTGGTGTTTTTCGACAACATTCTAATTTATAGCCAGACCTGGGAGGAGCACTTGGAGGTGGTGTTGCGCACTTTAGAGGAGCAACAGATCTATGCTAAGTTGTCCAAGTGTGAGTTCAATTTGACGTAGATTCTCTATTTAGGGCATATTATTGGGGAGAATGGTGTGAGAGTGAACGAGGAGAATATTAGGGCCATCTAGGACTGGCAAGTGCCCTAGAATGTGACAGATTTGAGGGGTTTTGTGGGTATATGCACTTACTACAAGAAGTTCATGAAGGGCTTCTCACAGTTGGCATCCACCCTTATAGATTTGATCAAGAAGGGGACATTTGAGTGGAACAATGGAACACAGGAGGATTTTGAATACCTCAAATAGGTGATGAGAAGTTGCCTGGTGTTGGAACTCCCAGATTTCATGTAACCCTTTGTGCTTGAGTGCGATGCATCAGGGGAGGGAGTAGGAGTGGTCTTGATGTAGGGGGGAACCCAATAGATTTTAATAGTTGGAAGCTACGTCCCCATGAGCGACTATACTCCATATAAGATAAAGAGATGCTAGCCATCATGTATGGACTGGCCAAGATCAGAGAATACTTGGTGGGCAACAGGTTCTGGGTGAAATAATCACAATAGCCTTAGATTCTTTTTGGAGCAGAAGTAGTTGCAGGAGAGGAAAAAATGGGTGAAAAAGATTTAGGCATATGAATTTGACATTGAGTATGTCAAGGGTCGGCACAACGTGGTATCATATGCTTTGTTTAGGAGGTCAACCACTATTTTGCTGATGAGCATGGCACTAGACTGAAAGGCACAGTTGCTAGTGGAGTATTCCAAGGACCATTTTGCATGTGAGAACTTGAATGGTACAGTTATGGATGAGGTGATCTACTACACGGATTAGATCTATTTAGTGCCCAACTCCCATTTTAGGGAGAATATTATACAAGATGCCTACGACTCACCATTAGCCAGGCATCAGGGGTTCACCAAAACTTACAGGACTATCAGGGAGCATTTTGCATGGAGGGGCCTTAAGGATGATGTTCTAAGGCATGTCCGAGAGTGTGATATGTGCCAAAGGAACAAGGGTGAACAGACTCACCCTGCTGGGTTGTTACAACCTTTTCCTTTCCCTGAGGAGAAATAGGAGAGTATCTCGATGGATTTTATCATCGGGTTGCCTACAGTCCAAGGTAAGGATTGCATATACATGGTGGTAGACAAATTGGCAAAAATTGCCCACTTCTTTTTTATTTCAGCCTAGCCCTCGACCTCACAGGCGACTGAATTGTTTTTCAGGGAGGTGTTTCAGCTTCATGGTCTTCCAAAAACCATTATCAATGATCGGGACAATAGGTTCATGGGCGGATTTTTGCAGGAGTTGTTCCGGCTGGTGGGTATAGAGCTCACCTTGAGCACTAGTTGTCACCCTCAAACGGATGGGCATACGAATATTGTAAACAAGTGACTGGAGGACTACCTATGCAACTATGTGATGGGCCAACAATGTGTATGGATACAGTGGTTGCATTTGGGCAAGTACTGCTACAACATAACATACCACATGTCCATAGATATGTCCCCATTCAAGGATTTGTACGATTATGATGCATTATCTTTCACTGATGTGATTTTTGGAGACAGCAAGGCCCCAAGGGCCAAGGATTGGATTAAGGAGAGCCAAGATATTTTACAGACTCTCAAATGCAACCTATAGAATGCATAGAACCAACAAAAGCTCTATGTTGATAGAGGACGAGTAGAGAGGTAGTTTGAGGTTGGGGATCTGGTTTTCCTGAGACTTCAGCCGTACTAACAGTACACACTCAAGCGTAAGGGAGTCGAGAAGCTTAAGCCTCGCTTTTATGGGACATATAGAGTCACCAAGAGGGTCGAGGAGGTAGCGTACGAGCCAGAGCTATCCCCAAGGAGCCGATTTCACAACATTTTCCATGAATCTTGCCTGAAAAAGGAACAGGGGAAAATGGTGACAAAAACTACAAATTTACTGCCTATGAATGATAAGGGGCATTTGATGACAACAATTGCAAAGTTACTGCCCATGGATGATGAGGGGCATCTAGTCCTAGAGCCAGAGGCCATTTTGGACACCCGTGAGAGACACTTACGAAACATAGTCATTAGGGAGTTTTTTATTAGATGGAGGAATCTGCCTAATGAGGATGCCACTTGGGAGGGAGAGTAGATACTCCAACATACATCATTGTAGTTGCTTTAGGACAAGCAAAATTTTGGTGGGGAGGACTATGATATTCCCACTTAGTAATATTGCTAAGGGGAAATATCAATTTTGCCAATTTTGTCATATTTTTCACTTTCACTTAGGAAAAGTGGGTTGTGGGACCCCACTTGAGTTTTGGAGCTAAGGCAAGGGCCCAACTTAGGAGAAAAGGGAAAAACCAAATGGTTAGTGGATGGTGGGGACCACTCCAAGGAGGAAATATGCTCCCATCTTGAAAATACACATTTCTTGGAGGTAAAGGATGAAGGGTTCGATAGTTGGGCCCCACATGGGAAAATTGGAGGCACATTGACAAAATATGAGGAGGCACTCATTTTGGGCATATTTGATCATTTGAAAGCTCACCTTGACTAACACGCTTGAGCTGGAAGCCAAGTCTATGTGCGCTGTTAAGCACAAGAGATTTTCAGGCGAGAATCTCACCCTTGCTTCGATGGACTTCGAGTGCCAACCCTAGGAGGGATTATTCATCATCTTCAGATTCTTCCGGGAGCCTTGCAACGTGTTTTTGGAGCAAGTTCAGTAGAGACTACGTGGGCCTGTGCAGTTCTACTTTCTTCCACACGTGGGTCACAAGGAGGTGGAGGAATTTGGGGCTGAGCTTTGTGGGGGAATTTCGGGAGGGAGTTTGTTGAATATCTCAACCATTTTAGGGGCATTTAGTAGCATCATTTATAGGTGGGTCGAAATACTTAGCAGTTGGAGGAGCTAGGGGAAATTGGGCCGAAATTTTGAGGTTAACATGTGGCCAATTCCTTTGTGGGTTTTCGTGGGTTATTGGAGGAGAGATAGAGGTTAATTTCTCAGACTTTTATGAGCCCTGGAGGAGGTTCTAACAATCATTTTTTGTAGCTAGTAGTGCAATTTTTAGAGGGACAACACAAATATTTTTTGGGCACATCTACACTTGTGTCCAAGTAGTTGATTTCATCACCTGGGCATTTTTAGCTATCCTTGGGAAAGCCTAGGTACATGCATTCTGATCTTATCTTGTACCCAACAATTATATTAATAAAATGGCTCAACACAATGCAAATTATGGCATTTTCTAGGTGCTTATGTGCTGTGAATGTGTGTGTGTGTGTGTGTTTGGTGTGTTTTCTTTGTTTATCATTATAATTTTCCTTTAGGAATATTACAACCACTGTTAGGCCTTGCTTCACTCCTAACATTGGTGGGGGAACCGAACCTTGCACTTATTATGCTAGTACATTCTATTTTTGGAGGTTGTCAGTCAAGATTCCTACAATCTTATCTGTGTTTTCCAATTCCCCTCTTCCATGTCCAACATGTGAAGTAACTTGACTCCTTTATGGGGTTTCCTATTTAGTGGAAAATATGTTCATCCTTTGAGTCCTTCACTAAAAACTGGGCCTTTCACATTTCTTGTTTTTTGTATGGGGTAAAATCCTTTCCAAGGGTTTGCAGGGTAGATGGATGGAATGTTTTCATGATCTAACAGGTCGACAGACAACATCCCATATTCAATATTTAGTTATCAGGGGAGCAATGTATTCACCCCCTTTGTGATGTCGACAAGTTCCACACCTTTTGCTAGCTTATGGAATCCCCTCTAGGGAACTCCTTTTTATTATGGAATGCCGACAGGGGGAACCCCCTTCAGTTTTTTAGGAATCCCAACTTGGAAGTCAAGGAATTAATTTAAACATAAGATGTTCTATTAACAATCCTTGGGAACCTGGTACCATTCAAAACCCATGCTATTATTTCCTAGTTTTGGTCCATCGGGAGGTCCTCTTGACGCTTAGAATCCAATGGTTCAATCACGTTTACCTTTTCTAGCAACCTTTAAGTCACCAAACCTTTTAAAATTAACAGACGATCCAATGTGTTATGATCATAATTGGCCCCTACTTCCAACCAAACTTCTCTTGGACATTCTAAAGTTTGAGGGTAGGACAAATGAAGATATAACAAATCATATCACCACTTTTCACCTTCGGTGTTCGTTGAACTTGTTGATCAATAATTCTATGAGACCGAGTCTTTTTTAATGCACCCTGATTGGTAATGTAGAAAAATGGTATATTAAGTTAAAGAGGAGTTCGTTTTAAATTTTTAATGATTTGGACACAATATTTTTGAACCATTTCCAATTACTTGTGAGATATGATGTTGGGACTAAACCATTCACAAATTTTAAACATGAAAAAACTAATCTCTTTGACCATATCCAAGAATGGCAGAGGAGGAAGCGAATGACCAATGTAGAAATTCAAAATGAGTTTTTGTTGGGATGTTCTTTTAAATCTCCGCAACCTCTAGTCTCAAAAGACGTGTCTCTCTCTGTAGTATACACAAAAGAGCAAGCTATCTTCATAGCTTAACAACTTAATCTGATTTATTCACAATCAAGAGTTCAATAAGATATCTTGGCCGATGCACCAAGAATGAAAATTGATTTGGCTAAGCCAAAGCCAGGACCCAATGTTGATAATGTGGATGGTTCTCTTGATTCAACCATTGTGATTCTACTCATAAACCAATTTTAGTAGATGCATTTACATCAACTATATACTAGGAAAGCTCAATTAACAATCCCATCTCATTTACGAGATTTTGTAGTTAACATGGTCAAGTCTTCTACTCCCATCAGAAACTAATAATCTGGAGGAAGAAGAATGGGGGTAGTAAAAGAGTACGAAGGGTAAAGATAATGCATCTAAGGCTAGTGTAAGAAAGACCATAAAAAGAAAGTGAAGTTCCCTTGAAAAATTTGCAAGGGTGACCATCTAACTCATCTTTTCCCTAGGATGTAATATGCTCAACACTTCTTAGCATAGTAGGCCTCATCTACTCAACATGTTGTGCTCAACAATCCCCTCCCTCAAGGTAAACAACTTGCTTCTAACACTACTTCTAACTCTGGTCCTCAACAAGGGGGCAACCATAATGATTCGAATGTGGGGAACATTCCATCGAACATTGTTATGTTTAATGCTTAGGTGGATCTCTCAATTCGAACTCAGAGATGTTAACCCAAAGAATTATAAAATGATTATGTTTGACACTAGTAATGTCAAATATTGTCTCCATCATCATGTTTCCTTTTAGATCCAATTGACTTACCACCATAAAACCATTCTTTGAATGATTGTTGATGAAGGATTGTCCACATGCCTCATGTTGATGACATCATGGATGTTAGGTCCCTATAATACTAGTGTATACCCTATATTTTTATTGTTATGCCCCATATAAGAGCACTATTTTTAGAGTTGTGTCTTTACTTATTGTTATGTAGGCCCTAATTATGTTTTAACCCTTTAGACTCCTATATATATACCAAGGAGGTCTTGTCATTTGAATGAACTGTTCATTTATGAGATGTAAAAGGAGGTTATCCCCTCAAAATGATTTATTATCAATTTGATTTATCTTTTCTTATGTTTCTACATTATTTTGATCTGGATACATAACATTTGGTATCAGAGCTCTTGATCTTAGGTTTTTGCTGCTTCAAATGGGTCATCATGGAATTTTCTCTATCACTCTTTTTTTGTGAAGCTGAAGTTTGTGAAATTATTACCACGTGAAGGAAAATTCTTGATTAACATCTGGTTAGAATTTCATACGTCGATTCACTATATTTTAGGAGATATGGTCGAAGAAAGTTAGGGTTTTTGTATGCTTTAAAGTTCAGTCTCAAACAAGTGTCTTGGGGAAAATCGTCATAAATTTTTCTTTGAGCGTCAGATTTGAATTCTATAAAAAGTAACTTAAAGTGCACAAATTGTAGTTTTTTGGGTATGAGTCTTTGGGCCGAAAGTTAAAAAAGTTACACATGGCATCCCGTACAAATTGTTTCTACTGAACTAGTCTATAATCAGGTCATTGTGGGAGATTTGGCATAACTTTACCTTGAAGAATCCAATCTCAATCTAACTTGTGGTTGGGAAGAAGGTAGAGAGAGCTACCTCAGGATGAAATTTCAGACCTTTGGAGGCTGAAATTACATAGATACAATAGTTTTCAATGTAAGCCATCTCAACAAGCTCAAAATCAAGCTCTTAAAAGGTGTTTATTTTTAAATTTGCATCAATTTTGTTTGAAAAAACTATTTTAAGTGATTCAAAGGGCATAGTGAAGCATAGATATCATTAATTTGTTTCATAATGTATTCCAAATAGAAAAATAATATACCCATTAAGCCCTTATAAATCTCTACTATGATGCATGAAGAAGAGGAAGAAACTCAACATCATATATCAAAATTAAGAGACCCAGTGCAACAAATTTCACTCTCACAAAGAGAAAACAAAGATGATCTAGAAGAAATAATGAAGGGACTAAAGGAATACATAAAAGAAAACATAAAAGAAAACATAAAAAAGGACATGGAAGGTTTAAAATCATACATGGAAGGTTAGAAGGAAGGTTTGACAAATTTGCTACAAGAAAGGCTCCCTAGTGGTGATGAGGTATTCCACGAAAGACATGATGATAATAAAAGGAATGTGAATCATGATTTTAGAGAATCTAAATCTGGGTTGAAGACCAACCATATTCCAAATATTGATATGAGGAAGCTAGATGGCAAGGATCCAGTAACATGGATACTACAAATGGAGCATTTCTTTAACCTACACAATGTGCAACACACACAAAAGGTACACATTGCATCTTTATATTTAGAACCCAATCAGTTTGTGTGGTATCAATGGCTTTGTTCTCGTAAATCACTTGTCACTTGGAAAATTTTTATGGAGGAATTGATAATACATTATGAGGATACAAAGTGCAATGCGTTCTTTAGCCAATTGATAAATCTCAAACAAAGTGGTTCAGTTGCGGAGCACATTGAGGAATTCCAAAAATTGGATATCAAGTTAAATGATATTCCAAAGGAGCATTTGACTAATGTCTTCATATGTAATTTAAAGAATAACATCCAACATGAGGTTCACCTTTGGAATATAAGTCATTGGAGAATGCATTCATGGTGGCAAGAAAATTTGAAAGCAAAATTATGGAAATGAGGAGGTATACCACTCACAATTATAGTGTTGTCACTCCTAGCCTCCCACAACCTACAATCAGGGAAAATTTTAAGGATGGAAGTTTATATTAATGGTTAACAACCTTGGCGAATCTTACTAGTCCCTAATATCCAAATTTTGAAATGTTTGATGATAATTTTGTAAAAATGTTTAGACTTATAATTATTTTGTACTAGACAATATATAATATTGGTGATTTTTAAGTTCAAATAATTTTATCTATAAAATTTGGGCGAATTCATTTTTAGAAAAATGGAAATTGGTGAATCTTGTTTTTTGGAAAAAGCATGGAATATTAGCCCACCTATGAATATTAGCCCCTAAAATTTTCCTTACCTACAACGTTGACACTACAACAATTGGAGGTAAAAAAAATCAAAAGGGCTTTATTACAATTGTGATAACAAGTACACTAAAGGTCATAAGTGTGTTGAGAATAAATTATTTTACATAGATTGAAAAGAGGCGGTAGAAAAGGAACAAGAAACATCAAAAGAAGAAGATATATATTTAGAAACTAACCCTAAGGGTTGAAAAAGAAGAAATCAATATGACCATATCTTGTAATGGATTGGAAGAAATTACCACTCCTCAAACTCTCAAGATAGAAGGATATATCAAGAAGAAAAATGTAATAGTACTGATTGATTCAGATAGTACCCATAATTTTATTCATTGTAAGATAGCCAAGGATTTGAATTGCTTTCTATATCTAGCACCATAACGTCAAGAGATTGTTGCAAATGGAGGAGCTATATATTACTATGCTAAGTTCCATAATATCAATATAACCATGGGGGAATATGTATTGAATAGTCCAATGCTTTCCATTCCAATGGGTGGTGCTAATGTTGTATTAGGTGTCAAATGGTAACATTCATTGGGGATGATAGCTTTTAATTTTCAAGAACTTTTCTTGATTTCTTTCTGGGAAGGAAAGGAAATTGAATTAAGGGGTATTGCAGGGAAACTTGGGAAGATAATCAAATCTAATGGCATGTAAAAGCTTTTGAAGAAGGCACAATGAGGGGTAATTGCACAATTATGCTCACTACATGTTCAAACATATAAGCCATCCATTTCTCCAGATCTCCAAAGAGTCCTTAACAATTATTCCAAGGTGTTTGAGAATCCCAAAGGTCTCCCACCTTTCACGATCATTGTCATGTTGTTCACTTGATTCCAAGAAGTGTTCCTTCAAACATAAGACCTTCTAGATATCCATATGCCTATAAGAGTGAAATTGAACATATGGTTGTAGAAATGCTAGAGGTAGGTATAATTCAACCTAGTCAAAGTTCTTTCTCTACTCCAGTAGTATTGGCACACAAGAAGGATGGATCATGGCGTATGTGTCTAGATTATAGAGAGGTCAACAAGCTCATTATTAAAGATAAATTTCCCATTCCTGTCATTGATGAATTGTTGGATGAACTGTAAGGAGGAATTTACTTCATCAAGTTTCATCTTCATTTAGGATATCTTCAAATTAGAATGAAGACAAAAGCCATTCTGAAAATAACTTTCATAACTTATGAAGGTCATTATGAATTTTTAGTCATGCATTTTGGCCTTACTAATGCACCTTCCACATTTCAAGGTTTGATGAATTCCACTTTCAGCCCTTCCTTAGAAAATTTGTATTAGTATTTTTTGATGATATATTAATCTACAACAATTCTTGGAAATATCATGTTCAACATGTTGATAGGGTTCTCAAACTATTGGAGGATAAACAATTGTATCCAAATCCCTCCAAATGTTTCTTTGGGGCACAAGAGGTGGAATATTTGGGTCATACTATATCTCATGAGGGTATTAAGGTATACTCTAACAATATTAAAGCCATCAAGGAAAGGGAAATCACCAAAAACTTAAAGCATATTCGAGGATTTCTCGAATTGACAGGGTATTGTCACAAGTTTGTTAAGAAATATGGGAAAATAGCAACACCTCTAACAACATTATTGAAGAAAGATGCATTTTTTTGCACTCCAGAAGTAGCTAAGGCCTTTGAACATCTTAAAGAGACAATGTGTCGAGCTCCGGTTTTAGCTACACTAGATTTCACAAAAACCTTTATTGTGGAATGTGATGCCTTAGAAAATGGAATTGGTGCTATTTTAATGTAAGAAGGAAGACCCATTGCTTTTGAAAGTCATCTAATCAAGGGAAAGAGTTTACATAGACCTATTTATGAAAAGGAAATGTTGGAAATACTACATGCCCTGAAGCAATGGTGCCCTTACCTAATGGGAAACCCTTCCGAGTAAAAGAAAATCATGATAGCCTTAAATACTTTTTGTAACAAAGATTATATTCAAAAGAGCAGAAAAAATGGGTCATAAAGATGTTGAGTTATGACTTTGAAATCATCTATAAAAAAGGGAAGAAAAATGTTGTTGCAAATGCACTCTCAATAAGGGATGAGGACGTGGAGACATTGCTTTGTGCCATATCTATTATCCAACCTAATTGGATAACTAAGGCAAGGGATGAATGGAATAATGACGAATAGGTGTGGACACTCATTCAAAAGTTGCAACAATATCCCAATGCATTTGATACATTTATCTAGAAAATTGATTCGTTGTGGTACAAATATCGCTTATATCTATGTGAGAACTCCCAAATTTCTTTGGAAATACACACCTCCTCCATAGGAGGGCACTCAATATTTTAAAAAACTTACCACAAGGTCAAGAAGGATTTTTTTTGGGATGGACTTAAATCTGATATTCAAATGTTTGTGGCAGAATGTTTGGTTTTCCAACAAAATAAAGCTGGGACAATTAA
This sequence comes from Pinus taeda, assembly GCA_000404065.3. Lineage (NCBI taxonomy): Eukaryota > Viridiplantae > Streptophyta > Pinopsida > Pinales > Pinaceae > Pinus > Pinus taeda. The sequence goes on along the minus strand of APFE030703416.1, from coordinate 12,739 downwards.
GACCCCAGGTTTGTTACAACCTTTATCCGTTCCAAGTCATTGGGAAGAGGTCTCAATGTATTTTATAACAATTTTACCCAAGTATGAAGGAAAGAGTGTCATCATGGTGGTAATTGATAGACTTACCAAGTATACACACTTTTTTGCAATATCTCATCCTTTCAAAGCTAGTACAGTTGCTATTGGATTTATGGAAATAGTTCAAAATCTACATGGAAACTCGAAGATTATTGTAAGTGATATATATACCATTTTCAATGGAAATTTTTAAACAAAATTATTTTCTTTTCATGGTACTCAATTAACTCATATCTCATCTTATCATCCTCAATCTAATGGGAAAAATGAGATAGTCAAAAAATGTTTGGAAGGAATGATTTCCATTGCTTTGTATATGATAAACAAACACAATGGGTCAAGTGGTTACCTCTGGCAGAATGGTAGTATAACACTTCCTTCCATATCACAACAAAAATGACCCCATTTATCGCAGTTTATGGATATCATCCACCACCCATCACATCATCTTTAAGAGACAATTCTAAGGTTCAAGCAATGGAAGATCGCATTGAGCATCAACAACAAGTTCTCAAACTCTTAAAGGATAACCTGAGTCTGGCAGACAACCAAATGAAACAATAGGTAGATCAACATCGTAGTGAAAGAGGTTTTGATGTGGGCGTTTAGGTATTTTTATGGATATAACCATACAAAAAAGGTCCCTCAAGCAAGCTAAGAAGGAATTATACCCCAAGTACTATGGCCCTTATAAGGTGTTGCGAAATATTGGTAGTATGTCATACAAATTAGAGTTTTTCATCTTCGCTAGTACACCTAGTTTTCCATGTTTCATTCTTAATTAAGGTTATAGGTGTGTTGTGCCCTACAACAACCCCCCATTTCATATCATTACTATTCCAAAATCATAATATGAAATGGGTCCCTTTTTAATTTTTGTTTTTAAATTGGTATCAATTAAAGTTCTATTTTAAAAAGGCCTTTTCAATAAAACCAATCAAAAACCTCAACGTAAAACGATTTATCTTTATCATTGCGATAAAGCGATCGCAAGATCGCATATCGCAATGACAAAGGAAACACAACTTAGGGACATCTTGATTTCTGCCGATGCGAAATCGCTATCGGATATCGGTGAAACATAAGGTAACACAATTAACAACCCCTTGTTCCGATGCGATGCGAAATTGGTAATCGGCAATCGGCAATCGGCGATAATGCTTAAACGCAAATAAGCTCCCTCTCACCCCGATGCGATGCGACATCGCTATCGGCGATCAGCGATTCACCATGCCCACATTCTAAACTGCCCCACTCGCTACTCTCGACACGATGCGATATCGCTATCGGCGATCGGGGATTCCAAATGGAACCGAAGCAATGACTTAGGATTTTCCCGATGCCCGATTGCGAAAAGAGTAAAAGCGCAGTTTTCAAAGTAAGATCATAAAGGCAGTTTAATACGATTTACTCGTAACTAAGGCAATATCTTTTGAAAAGCCGCTCATCCGCGTTCAACTGCCAAATTGCCCAAGGCATGCTTCAAATAAATCATTCGGCCATTAAGAGAAGCGACTTGTATTAATGAGATTGACACGCCTTAACGGCCATTTAATGAAAACAACAAGCTTGCGATCTATTCACATATTTGATCCGAAAGCCGTCTTAAGTCAATCGATCACCATGAATGCATCAAGATATATATACCTCAGTCTATTCAATTCATGTTATTGTTGCCTGTATTACGCCTATGTTTCGCTCTGTGCAGGATTCTTCCGCAGAGATAGATTTGAGTGGAATGGGAAAGAAGTCCAAAAAGACTACAATGCCTACTGCTTCGCCAGTCGCAGGGAAATCGGTTGTTGATTCAGGCAGTAAAAAGAAAGGGCTTATATCAGATACTACGTGCCTGGGACTTACCAGAGCCACTTGGCAAGGAACATACAATTTGATTGAAGCCGAAGAGCCGAAGGTTACCGGGATACAAGTCTCATGCGAAAGTACTAGCAAATCTGAGGCCAATCTAAAAGACTTGGCCAATTCCTTTCTGCACAGAATAGCGGCCCGGGAGCAATTCTCCCATATACGGATGTGGTAAGGCGGGCAATCCAAGAGATCCCAATTACCGACAGAATGTTCAGCACTGCAGATGGGAGGATTTTCGGTTCTTTTCGAGCCGCAGATCTAAGGCAAATGTATCATCTGCCAGCAGAAGAGAAAAAGTATAACACGACATTTATGGAGAAGTTCCGAGCAGAAAACGAGACCGAGTCCGAACCAATTCGAGGCTGGAGACAAAATCCAGCAAAGCACAAGCATGAATCCTCAGGTAAGTACTAAGTCGACTCTCTATGTTCTCCTTACTGCTATGCTGGAATTATGATGTGTAGACTATGGGGATTACATGACTCTGCCAATTTTACCATAGAAATGGTCCCCTTAATGGAGGCGGCATGTAGTGGCGAGATTATGGATTGGGCGGATATATTATCCGACAAGTTAGCCAAGGCCATTCTTAATTTCAGATTTAATTCTAGTGTCACAGAGAGGTTCATTCCGCCATTTATTACAGTGCCTATGTGTTGGATGTTTTATGTTTTAATTCTGAGTTTCCTGTGCTCGGATGGAGGTGGACATCGCAAGACCCCACTCCCATCCACATATATCACCAAAAGTTTTGGAAGACCAACTACAAACACCACCTATATCAAATCTGCAACGGTTTCATGTTGCCAATTTATTACTCCATTTTTGATAAACCTGCCCCGAAGATTTCTGAACAAGCAGGGGTAGATTTAACCGCAGTAGCAAGTTGGTTCGAAGAAGAGAAATTCACCTACATTAGAGTTTTTGGCAGTCAGGCCAGGCCCCATGTGCTCCCACTATACATCCCTGATAAGTTACTTGCTAGGGAAGTAGCTTATCAAATCAATGCCGATGGGGTTACTCAGACCCTGAAAAAAGCAAAAAAGCATGTCTGGCCCTCCTTTCCCATGCGAATTGGAATTTACACCCTGCATGATATCAAACATGCAGAGAAGGAAGCCGGGAAGATAAATTTGCTGACTCTAGCTACTCTGCCAAGCAGGCAGTATGATCCAAGGAAAATCGCTTACAATGCACTTGACCATGCCAAATTGGCCAAGGTCGAGCACAAAGAAGACAGATTCGAGGATTTGTTCGCATTGGCTAAATCGCTATATCAAGTCAAATCACTTGCCAGAAATATATACAACGATGAGGGGCTAGCCGAATTTAACAGAATTAGAGAACAGAGGTTGCAAACTCTGCCTCTAGAGCGACTACTCCAACAACGACAAAATCAAGCGAGCCTGAGCAGCAAAGTAATACGCCACCTCCTACTACATCAAAGCAGCAGGAGGAGGTGCATAATCAGAGGCAGGAAGAAACCCAGGAAAATGTGCAGCGACAAGATGAAACCCAGGCGAAAACTCAAGAAGGGAGCAGCTCAAAAGTTAATGATGATACACAAATTGATCCGAATTTGCTCCAGCAATGGCAGCAATTCAACTCAATCATCGGCAACCTAGAGTGCTCGAAAGATGATGAGGTTTCTAAAGAGGGCGATACACAGGAAGCGACATCAAAACAGGTTTCGGGCGAAACCAGCGACCCACCCAAATCAAAAGAAACAGAAATAATTCCTAAGGATCCATCGGGCGAAATCATTTTGCAAATAGAAGAGATTCCCCCCTTGGATGTATTCTACAGCCCAAAACATAAGGCTGTTGTAAAGCGATAGAGGAAGAGGAGAAGGGCTGATCAACCTTCTCTATTCCATGAATTAACAGTGACGGGCAATGTTGTGTGGAAAGAGGAATTTGATCCCTCCAATGACTTAACAAAGCTATCGCAATACGCTGGAGCATATTCGGCGGCGACCATTGATAAAGCATCGGAGGTGAGCAGTTTATTAAAAGCGAAAGATCAAGACATCTTTTTGCTACAGGCTCAATTATCGGAAGTTCAGCAGAAGGAAGAGCAGGCGGAACAGGAATTGCTAGTAAAACAACAAAACAATTATCAGCTGACTAAGCAATTACAAGAGGAGAAATAGAGGATTGACGAGAGCGCAATCCAAAGGCAAAAGGAGCTATCGGTAGCATTGGAGCAATTGAAAATATCAACTGAGGGAACAATAAAATCTAAAGATGAGCAAATCGCTCAATTATCAACTCAAATTGAGCAAATGAAAAGGCTCCCTCAGGTAGATGAATTTAAAGCAGACGCACTTCAATTAAATAAGGCATTGATAAATCAGGTTAAGCTCCTATGTCAGCAAATTACCCAGGCAGAACCGTTGTGCGAGTTGGTAGCATCCATAAGCGAAAAGGTAGAAAAGGCAAGGACAGATTTGGATCAGGCCGAAGAAACACTAACAAGTTTTCTGGAATGACAAGATTCCGATCAGGGCCAGGCAACTAATCTACCAAGAATTCTGGAATCGCACAAAGAAATACTATTCACAGAATGGCAATCACAGTTAATGAAGGCAGAAAGAGCGATTTTTAGATGCAAAGAAACCACTGGTAATTTGGTTGAATTAGTAAATAATACGCTTTATTTGTCTAATATGATTTCCCAATGTACTCCAGGCCAATTAACAACAACGAAGATGTTGGAGCATTCATGCTACCCGGAGCTGGAGAAAAATGGAAGATTAATCGCGGGGATCAATAGTTTAACATGGGATGCCTATTGGTTCTTCTTAGTGAAGCCATACAGCCAAAGAGCCGCCTTAAAATGCCTTACAGATGCTATCGGGTATATCATACCCGACATTCAGGATGCCACCTTTACTGCCCAATTCAGCTTGCGCCTCAACAGACCGCCAAAAGTGGAGCCGATGCTTGTGATAAGCCAGCTCAGTTTTAAAGGCAAACAACCTGAGTCATGATTCACATCGCCGACTGCCAAATCGCCCCAAGGGGATAGATCGCATTTACCGATGCCAATTTAGTAGGAATTTGTTTCATAGATTTTTTTTTAGCTTAGTAGTATTTATAGACCCTTTCATGCATTTAGAAAGGGTCGTAAAGTTTTGTATATGACTTAAACCCTGAAGTTGCACTATTTTACTTTAGGGATATTCTTTTATGAAACTGGACCAATTATTTTGAGTTTAATGAGGAAGGTTTTTATGCAAATGTGCACTACTGTCTTTGTTTAAAAACATTTCTGTGTTGAAGGAAGAATTGTGGATAGCGATTGATATCTGGGATTGATTAGCAGCTCACATGGTACTATTATCTGTGTTTGTACTCATTCCTGTTATATGAATTATTATTTAAATGCTCTTGCTATCATCGCTTATATATATGTGTGCTTTTCGCAGCATCCTTTATGCATCCCACTATTGGTTGTCTATAGCATGCTTCTCTTTCAATCGTATATATGTATCGATGATATAAATAGTGAATGCAGTAATTTGTATTAATCGCTTCATTGTGACTACTCATATGAAGTAATCTTTGAATGATTGAATATCTCATGTTTATTTTACAGAGTCATCTATATGCCTGTTAAATAGATAAGGATTACTTAACCCTGCATTCCGAATGAATAAGTTGTTCCCGAGATTAGTATTAGTTTCCCTATTTTTGTTAATAGAATAAGTTAGTCGCCTATCATCAAAAGAAAACTATTCATCACCCATCCATCCCTTTTATTATTATCGGGAAATTGGTCCCGTTATCTCCAGTCGGAGCCACCATTCCAAATGGAAAAGGAGTTGTACTAAGGTCCGGACTGGGTGGTTATCCCCCAATGTTGTTGCAGTGATTTTCGAGGCCTCAACACCCACTCAATTTCAAAATTGAAATCAACAACCTTCATTACCATTTCCTAAAAAACCCAATCAACTACGTGGTCAACTGCTTTCGAATCAAAACAATAAGAATCAACAAGCTATTTATAATTTTGAAGGAATAAAATGTAAAGCTTGTATGATTACCCCATTAGGTCTAAATGACATTCAAATTAGGTCTAGTAGGGTTTTGCAAAAGAAGTCATCAAAAATCACCATCCAAAAATCTAAAGAGGATGAAATTCATGAAAACGTTTGAAGCCTTGATCAAGAAAATATTCCTCCAAATGAATATGTTCCTATAAAATCAAAGGATGAGAAAATAAATCAATCTCCTTTAGTTCCTCTAGTAGAACAACCTTTCATTTCTTTGCATTATCCACCTTTTCTCGAAAGGATCAAAATTGATAAAGGAATAGAAAGGTAAATTGTTTACCAAACTATGATACATTAGATGAACTTAACAGTATTTTCATCAAAATTACTTTAGTCCAAGCTATAAAGGAAATACCAATATTTGCAAAAACTATTACGGAGCTATGCAAAAGAAACCCAAGAAGAAAAGAAAAGATGTCAAAAGGATCCAATTGGTAGGAAAAATTGATGATATCATGATGGGGAAACCTATTCTTCAAAAATATCTAGATCCTGGTAGTCCCATTGTGAAAATTCATATCAATGGTATTGAAATTCTAAGTTGTTTGTTTGATCTAGGAGAACACATCAATATTATGAGTAAACAAACAATAGAGAAACTTAAGCTTCCTAATCTTCAATATACCCCTACATTGTTACAATTAGAAGATAGATTTGTTATCAAACTAGATTGAGTATTAGAAGATGTGTCTGTTTCTCTAGATTCTTGGGAATATCCTGTAGATTTCATGATTTTAACTCCCAAGAATAATTTAGGAGGCTATCCATTGATCCTTGGTAGACCTTATCTAGCTACAACTGATCCATTCATAATTTGTAGATCAGGTGATATGTATATCTCTGATTGGAATTCCACTAAGAAATTTGCATTGTATCATCTTGCAAAAAAAATAATTGAAGTAGAAAGTGAAATTTGGATAGATGATGATATGCAACCGGTTTATACTCTTTCACAATTAGATGAAGAAGAACAATTGATAAATTTAATGAATAATAATTATTCTTCTTCATATTGTGAGCAAGATTAGCTTTTTCGAAAGTAGTTCAATATTGAATACTTATCATCTCACTAAATAGATTTACATTCTTTGGATAAGTTTGGCAATTCTCAAGTAGAATTTTTTCCACATAAAAAATTGAATATTAATAATAATTTGGAAGAATTTCAAAAGAGGAAATTGATACAGATGCTATAGAAACACTCTTATGCTTATGCGTGGGAGTATACTGATATGAAAGGAATTGATCCTAAAACTTCTATGCACCATATTTATATTTGAGAGAATATCAAACCATTTAGACAAGCTCAGAGAAGGATGAATCCTAATCTCAGATAAATTGTTAAGGAGGAATTACAAAAGTTACTTAATATGAATTTCATCTATCTGATATCAGATAGTCAATGGGTGTTACCTTTAGTGATTTTCCAAAGAAAAATGGAAAATGGAGAGTATGTATTGACTATAGAGAATTAAACAAAGCTACTTTGAAAGATAATTTTCCGCTACCCTTTATAGATAAAGTATTAGATACCTTGGCAGGGAAGAAGTATTTTTCATTTTTAGATGGTTTTAGTGGAGATAACCAAATCCAAATAGCACCAAAACAACAAGATATAACTACTTTTACATGTCCATGGGGAACATATGCCTATAGGGCACCTCCCTTTGGATTATGCAATGTACCTGCCACATTTCAAAGAGCATTTTTAGGTACCTTTTCTAATCTAATTTATGATTTGTGTGGAAGTATACATGGATGAATTCACTGTGTATGGTGATACTTTTGAGGAACCTATTGAAAATTTTGAAAAAGTTCTTATTAGATGTAAAGAGGAAAACCTTTCATTAAGCTATGAAAAATGTTTGATGATATTCAATAAAGGGATTGGTTTGGGCCACCATATTTCAGGTGATGGAATTAAAGTGGATACATCTAAATTAGAAATAATTTCAAAAATCTCAATTCTTGTTTGTCAAAGAGATGTTAGAAATTTTATTTGGTTTACTGGATATTATAGAAGATTCATAGAAAATTTCACAAAAATAACCTCTCCACTTTTTAAGCTCCTTACAAAAGATTGTGAACTCGTTTGGAATTTTTACTATCATAAAGCATTTGAGAGATTGAAACAAAAGATTACTAAAGCCCAAATTCTAAGGGGACCTAATTGGTTTCTTCCCTTCCACATTGTTGGCATTATGTTTCTGGTATGGTTATATGTTACAGATGTTGTACTTGATGGCAACACCCATGGCATGGCTCTCAATATGATGAGAATTAAGAAGTACGCAGGAGAAAAGTTCACGGAATTTTATGTAAAAAAGTTTATAAAAGTTTATTTCATGTGGAGAAAAGTTCACGGAATTTTATGCAGAGAAAAGTTTATTTCATGTGGGAAAACTTACCTTTGGTCCATGGTAGTTAGTCCTTGGAATTTGAACCTATGGTTTTTGGACCATGACATCTCGACAGACGTGTTGATCCCTAGTATTGAGTTGATGGTATTGGTTTGTTATGGTTTTGGCCCGTGGTATTGGTCCATGATTTGAGGAAGAGCTTGCCTATATAAAGCAAAGGAGATCATTTGGCTTGCGTATGCTTTTGGGTTGAATATCTTAAGATCTGAAATATTGGGTTATTGTTTCAAAAGCTCGATCTATATGAAAGTGAAGTGGAAAGCGAATCTGTGAAGGGTGATCTCTCGAGTGCTGCAGCTCCGGAAGTGCGGAGGCGTCGCAGGAGACGCCGCAGGAGGCGCCGCAAGAGGCGCCGCAGGAGGCGCCGCAGGAGGCGCCGCAGGAGACGCCGCAGGAGGTGTTCTGGGTTTAGTTTTCTGTTATTGTGGATCTGGTTATCTGGGTGACTTACTGGTACTTGATGATCATTTGATATTTATGGATCAGTTTGAAAATTTATGAAAAGTGGTCCTTGAAAGAAAAGAAGTAGGGGGTTGTAGCTCCCTTCCAGGAGAGACTGGAAAACGAGAGAGAGTTGTAGCTCTCTGCAGGTTGCAGCCTGTGTACTGGTAAAGGACTGCACCAGTACAAGACCATTGTAAAAGGAGTTTCTAATTTGAAAGAAGATAGAGACATATTGCAGCAGGTGGTTTTCACCCACATTGGGTTTCCACCTTATATCTGGTGTTCTTTGATGTGACTGTCTGTTTTTCTTGCTCATTGTTTTATGGTACTGATATGCAAAAATAATTCAAAGTATAAATAAGGAAGAATTGTTAAAAGGACTAGATAATACTGATTCACCCCCCCTCTCAGTATTATTTTCAACAATTGGTATCAGAGCAGGTCTTTCTAAAGAAGCTTGATCGCTTGAAGGAAGATCTTTCATCATGAGCAACTATGAGAGGGAAGCATTTATCAGGCCATCGGTTTTTGATGGGACAAACTTCAATTATTGGAAGGTAAGAGTTACTGCCTATCTTCAATCTCTTGTACAGAAGTTTGGAACATCGTAGAGACAGGCTATGCTTTTCCTTCAACTACTCCTACAGATGGAGACGAGAAGAAGAAGTATGAAACAAATGCAAAAGTAGTCAGTACCCTACTAGGATGTATATCCCAATCGGAATTCATGAAGGTAATGCACTATAAATCCGCAAAAGAGATATGGGACAAAATTTTCATGAGCTATGAAGGAGATGAACAGGTAAAGCGTGCCAAACTTCAAACTCTCAGGATTCAGTATGAGACTCTCAAGATGTATAATGATGAAAGTGTGGCTAACTATTTTCTTTGGGTATATGAAGTTGTTAATTGTATGAAAAATTTGGGTGAAGAAATAAAAGAGGCTATTGTGGTTGAAAATGTTCTAAGATCATTGTCCCCAAGTTTGAATCTAAAGTATCTGCTATAGAAGAAAAAGAAAATCTACGAATTCTTACTATGTCTCAGCTGCATGGAATTCTAACTGCTTATGAAATGAGAAAGGGAGGTCCATCAGATAGAAGAGAAGTTGCTTTCAAGGCATCAGGCAAAGGAGATTATTATGAAGCAAGCCACGAAGAAGAGGAAGAAGAATCAAATTTTGTCAGAAATCTTCAAAGGGGTTCTGGAAGGTTCAGAGGTAAGTTGCCTTTTAAATGCTTTGCTTGTGGAAGAGTAGGTCATTATGCTGCAAAATGTCCTTATAAGGATAAAAGAAAGGAACCTGCTAGATGGAACAAGAAACAGAGTGCAAGAAAGAAAAGCTACTACACTCATGAAGATAGTGATGGTCTATCAAACAGTGATGAAGATGAACGAGGTAATGAATATAAATTGTTAATGGCATTTGAAGATGATGATTATATGGATGCTATAGATGTGGTTTACTTTCATGAAGAAATTACTAAACTTAAGAGATGTATAGAAGAGAAGAATATGATCATTGATACTCTACAATTTCAAATTGATGAAAAGGAAAGACATCTTGAAAAAATAGAAGGTGAAATTGTTGGTCTTAGAAAAGAGATTGAGAAAACAAAAGCTATTAATCTTAAGTTTGTCAAAGGATCTGAAACTTTGGATGAGATTATCAATGTGCAACGATCTCCTCTAAACAAGACAGGTCTGGGCTATAATGGAGAAACTTCTTAAGCATCCACCTCAAAAAGTTATCTTGATGCAGCAAGAAGAAATGAGAAAAAGCGCAATGAAGACCATCAGGTAAAGCAGGGACGAATTGCAAACAGAAACTATCAGGGGCAATCCATCTTAAGGGTGAACAAAAGCTACAGCCAGCCACAGGTAAAATCTTCTCAATTTGGTTCAAGAATAGATGACAAGAGAAATTACAATCAATTGGCTGGTAGATCCGATAACCGCAGAAGTTTCTTCAATGGACAATGTTTTTCTTGCCATAACTTTGGTCACAAAGCAGCTCAATGTGTTGCATATAAAACAATCATGACTAGGGAAGCTCAAAAACAAAGAAGTATGATTGGGATTACAAAAAGGACCTATAACAACTTTTCGGTTCTTGAAAATGAAGTTCAATGTTCTATTTGCAATAACTTTGGTCATGAAGACTCTGCATGCAGGAGCAGGTTTCAGCAGAGAAAGGAACAAGCCTCAAGCACCAAAACATGGAGAATAAAGGAACCATAAACAGAAAGATGTGGGATAGCATTTTATGCAGAGGGACAGGAAAATCTATGGTACATTGACAGTGGATGTTCGAAGCATATGACAGGTGATAAAGAAAAACTTGAGTCATATTCCGCTCTAGAAAAAGGAAAGCAAGTCTCTTTTGGAAATGATACTCCTGCAACTATAAAAGGAAAAGGTATTGCTCAGTTAAAAGAAAAAGTCAAGGCTGGAAATGTTTTTGTATGTTGATGGATTGAAACATAATCTTCTAAGTGTCAGTCAGATGTGTGATCAAAGAACCGATGTGATATTAAGGTCAAATGGATGTCTTGTTCGTGATCTTGATA
>APFE030703397.1:0-33570 GCA_000404065.3 Pinus taeda | reverse complement strand
CCAATGGCTACGAACTTTAGGTACTTATGCCGCCAACCATCAATTACAATTTATAAAATTCAAATGGGAAGGTCAGAAGTACAAACTACATGGATTCCAAGCACCAGAAAATCATGTTGTGTCATCATCTCAGATGATGAAGCTGAGTCGAAGAAGAGAACCTACTTATGCAGTACAATGTCATCAATTAGAAATGTTATCTGCAAATATGACCAAAGAAGAGTCACCAGAAATGCAAGATCTAATTCAGAAGCAGGAAAAAGTATTTCAAGACCGACCTATGAAAAAGCCATACGATATCCACATCACCAAAAATAAAAATTTGAGAGATTAATTCAAGATCTTTTACAATGTGTGACTTTGATCATTTTGGAATATATAATCAAGTGGAGAGACTTACCGAAGAAGACGCTTCTTGGGAGAATGAAGCATTTTGTCAACAACATCTGTCGTTGCGTATGCTTTGAGGACAAAGCATTCTTTCGAGAGGAAGGTAATGTTATGCAAAAAATTAGTTAATTCTAGGGTTATTGTTTAATTTTAGGTTTAGTTAGACGAAAGGGCACGATCATACCCTTTCGTCTAACTAAACCTAAAATTAAACAATAACCCTAGAATTAACTAATTTTTTGCATAACATTGCCTTCCTCTCGAAAGAATGCTTTGTCCTCAAAGCATACGCAACGACATATGTTGTTGACAAAATGCTTCATTCTCCAAAGAAGCGTCTTCTTCGGTAAGTCTCTCCACTTGATTATATATTCCAAAATGATCAAAGTCACACACTGTAAAAGATCTTGAATAATGCTAGCTCCTAGAATATCTGCATAATTTTCCTTGTTGTCTTTGAAGGCCTCACATTTTAAAATGAAATGCGTTTCTGTTTCCACTTTTCTAGAAGAGAAAAATATAAATACTCTTTCTTCCCACACTTCTTTTGGCTTTTTCTAGTGTCTTGTTTCACAACGGAGTAGATGAGAATTAGTCCTTAACTGAACAATAAGAATTTTGGCTCTCCATGAAATATTGGCCCCTATGTACGCTTTTTGTTGATGATTATGAGTGGGATTAAACTCATCAATATAGTATTTTTTATTTATCCCTAGCTCCTTATCCCAAGTATGCTTGTGGAACTTATCCATAACAAAAGTTTTTATCTCTTTACTATTTGTGGGACACACATTCAAGCAAATACCCCATTTACTAAACCATTTGTTATTTTTTCGCATCCAAGTCTTCTTTCTTTTGCATAATATGTCATTAAAGACAACCTTAGGCCATTTGCCCTCTTCCATTTTCTCAAAATTTTTAAATATCTTATGACTCACATCATAGTGATTGCTTCAATAGGAGCAACCCTTGTTTCACTTAACAAGATATCATAAGGAACTGCACCTTTAATTTTGAACTAATCAAGCACTTCTAAATTTTCTCAATTTGTTTCCACTGCATGTCAGATATATTATTGCTCCACAATTCACAACCGTAGAGAATCACCAGAATCACTAAAAGCCCAAAAAGAGTTTGAGTGGTTTTCCAGTCCCATAACTCTGTCTCTCTACACATATTTTGAAAAGCATAAAATGATTTCCAACCCCCGAAAGTTCTTTTCATTCTACAGTCGTCCTAACTTAGATTTTTGTTGAAGCCAATTATGAGGTATTTGTAATATGTAACTTCTTCCAAAGTGCTACCTTCAAAGTAGAACTTATGTTGGTTATGTTTTCTTTTTTAGAGAAAACCACTATTTTAGTTTTGCTAATATTGACTTGCATCCCCACCTTTCTACAAAAATGGTCAAGGGAAAGTAAGTTCTCTTGCAAACCAAGAGCATATTTAGCAATCATAATAAGGCCATTTGCATACAAAAGAAGCATTATAACAAACTCACCCAAATGGATATCGTCACTCCCTTCAAAATTTAGCCACTCTTCAAGCTTGTCAATATATAAACCAAAAAGGGTAGGAAATAATGGGCAACCTTACTTGACCCCTATATCACTTCTAAAACTTTCAGAAATGCATCATAAAGTTCTATTTTGATTTTCGCCCCTTTATAGATGTTGGCGATAGAATGTAACATACTTCTACCAACATCTTGAGCTTAGGCTTCATTGTTTTTGTTTCTTATCCATCTACATAGCAAAGGAGAGTAACTTTCTTTCCAAGATTGTTTTGTTACTTTTGTCCTCTTACCCTTCTTAATAGTGACTTTCCCATCCCCCTTTGTTGGATAAGTCAAGATGATGTTTTAATTCTCAATTGAAGGCAATTATTGGTGCTTATACATCATTTCTTTTGTTTTGGTGCTTAGGCAATTATGATGGTTTTGCATGCTGTGATTTTACCACCTTGGTGGAGAAAGAATGTGAAAGAATAGATTCAAGAGAATTCAGTGGCATAATAGGTAGTGGTGTTAATCTCTAATGTAGTTGAAATCAACATAAAAGACTTGTAACTTTGATCTGATTATACAACAAGTGTCTAACACAATATGCATGAGTGCATTTGCATTTTGACCTTGTTATAAGAAATTATGCATAAATTTGTAATATAACATATGAGATGTTATTGGTGGAACATGAGATGCATCCACAATGAAGCTTGAGCTTTGTGCTTCTTAAGCATCTATGTAGAGAAAGAGAATTATAGCTTTTCTTCAAGGATTTCCTTCATAATTTATGATCGGTACCATTGAGAATAACACATTTGATCTAGATTGGATCATTATATTGTTTGTCATCCATCTCGATGCATTTAGAGTGGAAAAAGTGGAGGAATTAGCTCACAAGATCGTTTTTACTGGCAAGACCGAGTTTGGCAAAACGGGGTCTGAAACCTTTCGGGAGCTTTTTGAGGCATTAAATAATTTTTTTTGGGTAAAAATTTGGCATTGTAGTGTAGCATCATTTCATGTTATTCTACGCATAGAGATATTTCCAATGGTGCAAGAAGCACGTCAATCAGAGCTTGTATGCAAAATTTATGCCACTCAAAAGTTGACCTTCCTATTTTTCACATCTACAGTTCAGGACGATGTCACGCCAGCCTCCGTTATTCATGGAAAAGGGACTAGCCACGTGATTATGTTGTAAAATACTCTAGAAGAGTCTATATTGTAACTCTAGTTAATAGTTGATGTAGTCAAAATTAACCGCCAGTGTTGTTGCTAGTGCAATGGAACATTTAGAAAGTTCCCTAATTTCCAGGCTTGTTGTGTCATGGTAGAATGGGTATTGTCGGCTATATGGCAGATGTGGGTGATGCCTTGATCAATAAGGAGTGTTTTCAACTCTGTGGGTATCCTATGTGCATTGCCACATCCAACCCAGGGGTCTTCCCCTATGCGAACTAGTGATCTGGATCAGATTCTCCAAGTCAGACCATTCTGAATAAGACTCATTGCATTTGTTACAGCCTTCCAGATGATGGATATGTTTGAGGTGTTCCTTTGTGCTTGTCTGATCCAATATAGAGTGTTGATAGGGGCAATATATTTGGAGACTGCTACCTTCATCCATAGGCTACAATTGTTGAGCAGTTTCCATCCTAGCTTTGCTGCCAATGCTTTGGAGAAGACATCTAGTCTTTTGACCCCCCATCCTCCCCACTGTTTGGGCAAAGCAAGGGTCTCCCATCTGGCCCATGTAAATATTCTCCCAGCCTGATTCCCCTTCCATAAGAATCGACAACAAATTTTTGTAATCTCACCAGTATCCCTCTAGGAATCTAAGCCAACGTCATCCAGTATACAGGCATTGCTTCCAAAACAACCTTGATCAGGATCAGTCTGCCTGCTCTTGACAAGTATTTATGGTACGAGACATTGAGGCGTTTTTCTACCTTGGTGATTAGCCAAGTCCAATCAGCGCCATGAGGCTTTAGTTGATAGCCGAGGTACCTCAGACCTTCTTGCAGAGGAATGGGAGTAAAAGAGAATCTCCTAAGCGCATAATATATTTCATGTTGAGAGCATCTTGTAGTTGTAATAGTGGACTTTTCTTCGTTCAGAACCATTCTCGTGGCCTTTTGAAATATTCCAAAAGCATTGTGTAGGGATGTTAAGTCGCCAATGCCTCCATTGAGGAAAATAAGTACATCATCGACAAAGAGCAGGTGTGTTAATATGCAAGTATCAGTGATCTTTATTCCTGCAATACGCCCTTGCTTGTGGTCTTCTCCAATAAGTCTGTTGAGACCTTCATGATCAGAGGAATAGGAGAGGGGATAGTGGGCATCCCTGCCTCAGCCCTCGTTCCGCATGAGAAAAGGGGGATGTCGAACCATTGATAAGTACACTATATGTAACGTTGGTTATACAACACATGATCCATTTAATGAAGGCATAGGGGAATCCAAAGTGTGTGAACAAAATTCAGATATAGAGCCAACTAACTCTATCAAATGCTTTTGATAAATCTACCTTCATTATCATACCTTTCAATTTTTTGAGCTGTACAGTATGGAGTAGTTCCTGAGCTATGCCGACCGCCTCATGAATCTGTCTCTTCTGTAGAAAGGAAAATTGCTCTGGGTAGATGTGCAAGGACAGAATTGGCCTTAGACGGTTGGCAATGATCTTGGCATTAATTTTGTAGATGCAATTACACAAGGATATAGGCCTGAAATCATCAAAGATAGAGGGTTTATCAGCTTTGGAGATGAGAGCTATGAATGTGGAGTTAAGGCCTTCAGACATCCTCCTGCGCCTTCGACAGTCTTCTATGATCCTTAACAGGTTTGTCCCTATGATGTCAAAAAAAACAATGCAAAATTCCACTATCCAGCCATCCGACCCTAGTATCTTGTCCTTCTTGAGCCATTTTAAAGTTCCTTCAAGCTCATCTAGAGTGACTTCTCTTGTAAGTTCTAGATCTAACTCCAGATCTACAAATATGGGGAAGAGATGGGCAATGCGCATCACTTCTGCCTGGGCGACGATAGGGGGAGCCTTATAAATGTCCTTAAAGTGTGAGTTAGCCAGTGCTGCCAGCTCTCGAAAGGTTTGTATAACTTGTCCATGCTCATTTTTTAACTCCCATATTGTATTGATCACCTTCCTCTCATTGGCAAATTTGTGATAAAATTTGGTATTGTTGTCCCCATCCTTAAGCCAAATTTCCCAACTTCGTAACCTCCAGCTCTCTTCTCTGTCCTTCAGGATTTGTGTCCTCTTGTGCATCAACGAGGTGATCTTATCTTTTTGTTCTAGGGAGGAAATTATCTCTTCAATGTTCTCCTTGAAAGTGTAGATTTCCTCTTCAGTTGGCCTAAGCAAATGGTCTTCGAGTTTTCTTTTCCTATGAGCCCAGGCTTTGGAAAGGGATTTCGACTCCTTCAGATTGTGGACAAAGTCATCCACAATGTTCCCACCAGCTCCTGGTGGGTGAGCCTTCCAGTAGTCGACCACCATCCTCATATAATCAGCATCCCTCGGCCAAGTGGAGTTAAATTTGAATGGAGCCTTTGGCTTATCAATGGCATCCTGCATTTCCAGATAGATAGGTCTGTGATCAGATAGTCCCCTAGATCTTACCCATTGTCTGATGCGAGTGCCTCTATTAACCAGAGGTTCTTTGATTAGGAACCTATCAAGCCTTCTGGCAAGGCTAGCCTCACCAGTTCTATTATTCCTCCATGTGGGCT
Source organism: Pinus taeda (assembly GCA_000404065.3). Taxonomy (NCBI): domain Eukaryota; kingdom Viridiplantae; phylum Streptophyta; class Pinopsida; order Pinales; family Pinaceae; genus Pinus; species Pinus taeda. Next base: position 27,924 of record APFE030703397.1, on the reverse strand, counting down.
TGGCAGAGGGAATGTCAATAAGGTTGTGGTCCTCCAAGAGATTCTCGAAAAATGCTAATATCATGTCCACTTATGCTTGATGGCCCTAAGACTCCGCAAACCCTATGGAAAAATTCAAATCCCCCCCCAAGATTATGTTGTCTTTCTGGAGTATCAATGAGTTTAGAAATTTCCTCTAGTATTCGTCCCTATCGTGACGAGGGCCATAAACTTTAATAATTCTGTAGTCAGCATCAAGAGTGGAAGAGTATATATCAGCTCCCAGGAAACCATATCTACCCCATACACTATTCAACTTAATAGAGCAGTTGTTAATGCCCAAAGTTACCCCTCCAAATCTTCCCGTGGCATCCAACGAATGAAATGACCATCCTGGTAACCATGATTCAAGTACGAGGGTAATGGTGCTAGCAGGGCCAAGGGTTTCTTGAAGAAAAAGGATATCTACAGCTTCCGAGGCAATCAATCGTCTCATGGCTAACTTTTTCCCAGGGCTAGCCAACCCTCGACAGTTAAAGGAGAGCATCTTCATGGAGGGGGGAGGTCAAGGGTTTGCTCTGCTCTAAGAACCCATTCTATAGTTTTTTGTTTACTAGTGGCAATCTCCTCCCCTACGAGATGTTTAGCTTTGGAGAGTGAGGAGGGGCACCTCCAAGGTGGTTTAAGAAGCAAGGGGTATGAGTCAATACCAAATCCTATAGTATCAAGACCTTGTGAACGGATCCTCGAGCATCGGGCGTATCGAGGTTCGATGCTGATTGGAGGATCGAGAAGAGGATGCGAAGTGGTCTCCGGGATGGATGGCTGGGAGGTAGTGTAAACAGGAGGAGCAGACATGATAGGACAGTGCTAATTGATAGAAGACATCTGGATGGAGCCAGGGGGATGATGAGGGCCAGAAGCTTGTGCAGTACAATGGGAAGCATCTGAAATATAAGCAGAGGATTTAGCAAGAGAGTGTGCAGAAGAATTACTAAGAGATTCAGATGAAATAAAAGCAGTCGAGAGTATAGGAGTTGACATACCCGTGGAAAATGCATCCCCTATAGCCGCCCAAGCCCACGTCAGAGGTGGAGAGAAAATTCATCCCCTATAGCCGCTCGAGCTCTCGTCAGAGGTGGAGAGGGTGGCTGAAGTGGGGCTTTCCCACACTTCTTTTTTGTCTCTTTCTCTTGTACCTTGCCTGCTTCTATTGATGCTTGTTGTGGCTGCTCTTCTGCTTCCATTGCAGACTGCGGCTGAATCTAAGGGTTTGATGTACCCAGTTCTTTTTCGTTTAACCTCTGACCCGCCTTGTTATTCAGGGGGCAATCCTTGTATATGTGGCCCACCTTATGGCATCTTTAACATCTATAAGGTACTCCTTGGTAGTCCAGAAGCTGTTTCCGAGAGTATGACCTCCATTGTATGGTGATATGTTCCTGTAAACCCCCTATGGGATCCATGTGCACCAATATATTCGAATAGGCCATCATGCCCGTGGATTGATAAGACTTGTCATACTCCATATACATGCCTAGAGAATTTCTAATGCAGCGGAAGATGTCTTCAGACCAAAACTGTAATGGGAGCCCTGACAATCTAATCCATATTGGTCCAACCCCTATTTGCTTTGTTTTCGGGTCAAACAGTGGAGTCCATCTTTTCAGAAGGACAGACGCATGCTCAAAGTTCCAGAATGAAGATAATACCCAATTCGTGTGGTCAGGCCTAGCGAACCTTAACATGAACCAGCCTCTCACAAAGGTTTGCACAATAGGTATGTCAGCCAAGTGGTGTCCCCAGACCTCAAAGGCTCATAGCTTTAAATGGGCCTCAGTGTAGTTCCGACCTCAGATTCTTCCAACCAAAACTCTGTCCACGAAATCCATGGTTTCCCCTAACTGTATGTCCTCCTCGAGCCTGAGAATGATGTCTTCAACTTTTGATCTATAACATTTGGATTTCTTGCGAGGCTGCATTTCAGCTGTTGTATCACCCAACGATCTGAGTTATCCCCAGAAACGGGTGAAACCTCAGGAGGAGGGGGAGGGTCAGAAGGAAGGGCATTCGATAAAGGAGGGATGTTCGAAAACTACTGGATGGGGTGGCAGATGAATGCAGCGTGATCAGGGTTTTGGAGATGGCGACAGTAGATGAGTTGGGTAAAGAATTGATAAAGCTAGAGGACGATGGGTGAGAAGGTAGGGCAACACAGATATCCTTAGGGTCACATATATCCTAAGGGTTAGGGTTAAGGCAACCCGAGGCAAACCCTAGTGAGGGATGGTGATGGCAGAGGGGTGGAAAGGGCTGGCCAGGTCGGGGGGTCGTCTGGCAGTATCACCGAAGGATTTGAAGGGCCCGAAAACGGAGGTAAACTGATGATGGTTGCGGTCAACATGCAGCTAAACGGGGTCATGCCGTCCTCAGTAACATGCGGGGTCGACCAAATGGAGCCTTCTACCAACGGTTCTTCCGAGTAGTCAACGAGATCAAAGTCCATAGATGTTGGGGAACACAGATCGCCAGCTACCTGAGGGTAACCGTTGAGGGAGCAACGATTAGAGCGGGTGATAGTGAAAACGAAGGCCTATACACTGGGCACGGGAGCGGTAGGGTTACGTCACACAATAACTTCAACAAAATATTTGTTACAGTAGAAAAGACAGAGGGTAAGGTTGGGCGACCATCGCTGTCGAGAGGCCTACATGTGTTTCTGTTGTTTGCTGCCAGATGCAGTGTCCTGTACTGCAGACACGAGACCCTACCCACATTCACCCGCGCGTCCTTTCTCCATCCTCAGAGCTCTTCATCTTAGTGTCACTTCATACACAACCTTCTTTCCATGAAAATCTCAACAATGCTACTTTTGTTATTTGAACATTGTATGTTATGTAATTGACAATTTCAACATATAATTTAAAGGGAAAATATTGGAAGTTGGACCTGGAGATGTAACCCAGGAGGGGTAAGCTCCTTCATCAAATTGTTGTTTTGTGATGCTGCATGTTGTTTAATTTTCAATGTTAAAATTTGCAAAACTTAAGTAAAGTTACTAAGTTTATGTGCTTTTGCAATTTCGATCCATTACCCACAAGACATAGACTAGCTAGCAAACTTTTACAAGAAACCTTCATTTTTAAATTTCATATGAAAAATTGTGTCAAAAACATTGTTAGTTGATGGAAGAACCATGAGGGATCATGGAATCTATTTTCTTGTCGAGGAAATTGAGGATAAGTGCCTAAAACTCAAGTTGCAAGGAAGAGTTGTGTTTTTGGGTTCATGTTTGATAGAGTAATGAAGTACTGAGAGGGGAGATTACTAAGGGAATATTGGGGTAGTGAAGGGGCTTCCTTGTGCTATGCAATCTAGCTAAAAAACCACCCATATCCATGGGTAGGTTATTGGCTTGATAGGGTTTAAAAGGAACTTGTTGGTTTTCTATTAGTGAAGGAGAGTGACCTACATTTTTTGACCTTTTGTTAACAAGAAAGAGAAAGAGAGTCCCCCTAATGGCTTCATGGCCTAGATAAGTCTAGGGTCGGGCGGAAAATGGATCACCCTTCAACAATTGCAAGTAACTTATGAACTAAATTAGATATATGCTTTTGGAAATGCAATTTGTAATGTAAATTTATTTAAATGTAATGGAAATGATGTTTGTGGTTATGTAATTTTTAATGTTTTCGTGTTTAAAAATTTTGGTTGGAACCTTATGATGCTTAGTTATGGCTTTATGTTCAAATTTAATGGATATAATGAGCATTAAACTCAAAAAAAATTATAATCTTGGTTATCTTTATTTTATGGTTGAAACAAGTCTATTAACAAGGAAAATTATAGTTTTAAAGGTAGGGGATGATAACCCCCCAGTGTCTTGGACAACCATGATGGTCGCTCCGCAAAGAAATATTCTCATAGGGCCTTAATAAGAAGGATGGGTTTCCACCAACCATGTGAAAAGGAGTACTTAATATGTACAAGCTATATCCAAGTAAATTAATAAATTGATGTGGGATTTAAATCATATTTTTATAGTGGAGACTCCGAACAATTTGTTAGAAACTTCACAAAAGAACTCATAGATTATCAAAACTATTACAAAGAAATGAATTGGATTTTTCAAAGTCCATAAACTAATATTTATCATTAACAACCCTATTCGTACATTTATGTTGTTCAAACAACTAAAATTTAATCTTTATTTGAATAAGAAGAATGTATTCTTGTGTTCAGGCTTTAGGATGGTCTTAGAGGTTGTCCCAATCATGGGGTTGTTGTGAAGCATAGCTCGAGATCAATTAAAAAGATTTGAAGGGTCCCTTAAATTATCATAAATATAGAAAGATGTATAAGTTATTTATTTTTAGATGAACACGAGGACCTTATATAACATTAAACTAATGAATAACACTATATCATTTTTTATATTACTTTTCATCCAATTCTTACTTAGAAATATTATCTTTATGATAAGAATTAGAGTAATATTCTAGTATACTTAATTTGTACAACTCATACTTCAACTTTACTTCACATGATTTAGTTAAGAAATACTTATAACCAAAACAAAAAAATTAATTGAATAATCATCTATATTTTATTAATTTCATTATATATTCTAGACAAGGTTTGATATATATATATATATATATATATATATATAATATATGTTAAATAGTCATTTATATTTTGTTATTTCATAAATATATAGCATTCTTTCCATGAATATGATTAAAAGAATTATATATAGAGAGAGTGAGTTTTAATTTTTTCAATAAAATTATAATAGTCATTTTACTATATTAATTGGGTTTATCTAATGATTAAGAAGAATTATTGGAACCCTCTCCACCTAAATTCAATTCGTAGAAATAACATAATAAACTTTGATGTAATAGTTTCAATTCTATAATATAATAAACTGAAACATGCATATTTCTCGTATACAATATAAAATATGTTTCGAATAGAAAATAATCAATTTACTCTATTAAATTATCTTTCTTACATATAATTGTTATCTACACTGGTTTTACTTATATGTTAACCTAATTATTATAATAACATTTAAATAATCAAATCCATTCCTTATATAATCCACTATAATTTAAATTATATTTTTTAAGAATATATATAAATATATATTCTAATTATCTGCGCATATTACATAAGAACGATGTAACTTATAATGATGAATGCCTTCATCTCACCACTTCACAAACATGTTAGAATTAGTATATAAATTGGGGTTTATAATTTAAAAAATTTCAAAGGTTACCAATTAAATAAATAAAACATACAACCTAAGATCATCTATAATGTCGATGAGAGCAGTTAATTCTCAGCGTATCTTTGTGACTTTCAATGCTACGATTGTGAGAGCAGTTAATTCTCATCGTATCTTTGTGACTTTCAATGTTACGAGTGTGACATTTAATGTTACGAGTTGAGTTCTTTTTTTGTCGGCTGATACTATATTATAGATGATTACATTGTTCATTTAAGAGGCTTTGAACTTGGAATGCTAACCAGTTAATTGGCAACAACAAATACATTAAATATCTATAATAATTTCCATGTATGTGGCACTACATCATTTCAAAATAAAATGGGACACTATATATACCTCTAAAATTAAATTTCAGTTCAAATTTTCAAAACATTAAGAATTAAATTTTAAAGTAATATTGTGAATAAAAGTGATATTGCATAAAATATGATAATTAAAAACAAACTTGATATTTTAATTAAACAAGAGCCATGTAATGGTAATGTCATTGCACTTGGTTTTTGGACATTGCTACAAGAGCCATGGGATGACAATGTCATCGCATTTGGTTTTTGGACATCATTGCCACATTGTTTTTGCTTAAAAAACTAATATCACAAAATGCCTTAATGAGATAATAGAATGGAGAATATATATATATATTAGATATTGACATTGTTGTTGTTTTTTAAGGATATTTCCTGGCATTGAAAGAGAATTTGAGATTAGAGATAATTTCAAGAATAAGAAATTGTGTATTTTGAATTTATGCACTTTTAGCCTATGTTTAGAAAACAAGATCTTTGAGAACACAATAGCCACATTGTATTATATTGTAGATGCATGTTGCATTTATTTTCTATGTTGACAGATAATTAAAAGTTAAAATAAAATAGCTTATTAAGATATATATAAAACATGAATTAAGAGTTAATGCACAAAATATGAAGTATTTTGTGATATTTATGAACATATTTCATAAATTTTGTTGGTTATTTTATCCATTATGAACATATGTCATAAAATTCTCATCCATTGACGATGGGTTATTATATATATATATATATATATTTGTTTCTTGTTATTTTGTGTAAACTTGGCACTACTACATCTTCTTCATGTCCAATATTTTATCCCGATCAAGGCGGGGAATTGAATCAGTGACTTCACATCAAAAAATGCCTTAACAAATCATCCGATCATCATCTATCCAAGACCCATGGACAAACACTCAACTATAATATCAAAACGTAGTAATAACAATAATATACCAATTTTCTAATTAAAAATAATCAAAAATATATTATCAATGCTTAAAAAAAGAGCGCGCACCATGATGTACACGTGTAATAATTAAGCAAAGTTGAGTAATATAGTAAACTAATCAAAGCCTTATGCAGTTATGTTCTGATCAATATCTTGGATATTTTGCATGGTATTAGCAATACCAAACGTTCAATTTCATTTCCAATTGGATGATATGCGTGACGCATGATTTTGGCACACAGTAAAAATTCAATGGATTTTATGTATTTCTGGTAAGTTTGAAATGCAAAATGTTTTTGGAGACCTCATATATGCACAAAATTTGATATTCGGTAATCAATTTCCCCAACGAGTTGTGTCTCAGTTGCACGAGAGAAAACCTAACCATAGGATAAGGATAACATTAATAAGAATTCTCTATCTGCTGACTTGCATATTGGTGGATAGTTTCCAGGTATCATAGAGAGCGAGATCATTTTTTCTTTCTAATATTGGCTCTATTATAAGAAACTTAAACAACAATACAAGTAAATAACAATACAAGTAATGTATAAATGAATTTAAACTATTCAATTAACTTCCTGATCATGAATTTAAAACATTCAATCAATTTCTCAATCATGAATTTGTCTAGAGTAGAGGTAAAAAGCAAGTGTAGAAATTTGATATTAGACAAAGTCAAATAAATTGAGGTAAATGTAAAATCATAATATCTTTTTATTTAATTGAATTTAGAATTTGTGATCTATATTATGAAAGTAAGAAAACTTCTAGTAAAAATCACATCATCAGAATTTTGTCGACAAATGATCCAATATGATCCATCATGAAGATTTTTCTCTATGGTTTGGTTTTGTCACCAGCCTAGATCCATCTATCTCTGGATCTATCGTGCGCCGAGAGGGATCAAATCCCTCGAGGTGCAAACCTTCTTTTTGGAGTGTGGAATTTGAGGAATGGTTTGCACCTCGAGGGATTTGATCCCTCTAGAGGCATGATAGATCTAGAGTTAGATGGATCTAGGCTTGTTCCAGTCGAAGGCGACAATGACACATTTCTAGATTATCATTATTATGTATATGTTTGAGATAAACTTCATACTTTGAAATTTACATTATGTTTTCTTTGTTTGACATGACTATATCATTCTCTTCTTTAATTTTATTTTTGTTGCTTGCCTTGAATGGTTTGTACGTTTGTGCTTGGATGCTTTGAGTGGTTTGTGTATTTATGTGTTTGGATTTGGTTGGTAATGTTTGTGAATGTTACAAGTGTTGCGTTATATTTCTATATGTGTATGTAGTTGTTTGTTAGTATTTAGTTGGTAATGAAGAAGGGAGACAATCTTGTCGAAAGTTTGCAAGAGGATTGATACTGCACATATAGTTCATTTAATTTTAGGTATCACAACTTTTGACAATTAATAATTCTTAATAGTGTCACTCCAGGTATTAGTATCCCTCCAAGTATTACTAAATATTTTTTGAAGAGTGGTTTTAATAATTTACTGCATCCAGGTTACTTTTGAAATCATTTGTTTCATTGCTAATGTTTGAAATAATTTATTTCCTTCAAAACATTTTGATGATTTTTTTTTTTTTTTTTTTTTTTTTAATCTATAGTTTTGTTTTTCAAATGTTAAGAAAATAATATAATTTTGATTTTTTTTTTAATGAGTCATGAGATTTACAAAATATTTAAATTATTTGTTAGTTTTTCCATTTTTTCATAGATTCGATTATATGAAAATGATAGTTGAGATTGTAAACCATTCAATTCTTTAACTCAAACTATTGTAGTAAACATCATATGTCTCTCTTGCTCTCCAATATTAATAGGTTGAATTACTACACAAAAATCAATGAAAATTGTCAATCATTTTTTTTTGTTTACACTGAAATAAATGCACATTGTTAATCCAATCACTTTAAGTTAATTTACCATTATACATTGAGTTACATCAAATCATAAATCATCATCTACATCGAAATCAATGCATCTAATGCACGCATTGAAATAAGATTTGAAAATATCTACACTGAAATCAATGAATCTAATGCAAGCAAACAAATAAGATTATAAATCAACATATACACTTAAATCAATGCATCTAGTGCAAGCAATCAAGTAAGATTAGAAATCAACATCACTAAAATCAATGCATCTAGTTCAAGCAATCAATTGGGATTAGAAATCAGCATCTCCATAGTTCAAGCAATCAATTGGGATTAGAAATCACCATCTCCATTGAAATCAATGCATCTAGTGCAAGCAATCAAATAGGATTAGAAATCACAATCGACACTAAAACCAATGCATCTAGTGCAAGTAATAAATTGGAATTAGAAATCATCATCTACATCGAAATCAATGCATATAGTGCAAGCAATCAAATAGAATTAGAAATCAACATGTACACCAAAATCAATGCATATAGTGCCAGAAATCAACATCTACAGTAAAATCAATGTATTTAGTGCAAGCAATCAAATAGAATTAAAAAACATCTACACTGAAATCAATGCATCTGGTGCGACCAATCAAATAGGATTAGAAATAAACATCTACACTGAAATCAATGCATCTAACACAAGCAAACAAATATCATTAGAAATCAACACCTACATTGAAATTAATGCATTTGGTTCAATCAATCAAATAGGATTATAAATCATCATCTACCATGACTTCAATGCATTTAGTGCAAGAATTCTTCTTCCCTCTCTCCCCCCTCCATCTATATCTATATTTACCACCATCTCTCCTTCTTTATCTCTCTATCTCACACCCAAACATACACACTCTCTCTCCATCTCTTCCTTTTCACTCCCCCTCTCTCTCCCGCTCTACTTTTCTCTTGTATGTCATTTTCTTCCCTCCATCTCTCTTCCTCTCTCTCAAGTTGTCTCTATCCCTTTCTCTCCCAACTTTCTCTCTCTCTCTCTCTCTCTCTCTCTCTCTCTTTCTACCCTCCAACCCTATCACTATCTCCCTCCCTCTCTACTTATCTCTCTCCCTCTCTCCCCCCCCCTCCATCTTTGTGTCTCCATGTCTCTCTCTTACCCTTCTCTCCCTCTCTCACTCCTCTCCTTCTCTCTCTCTTCATTCCTCCTCTCCCATGTCCTTTAATTTATCTCCTTCAATGCAAGAAATCAAATAGGATTAGAAATCACCATCTACACTGAAATCAATGCATCTAGTGAAAGAATTATTTTTTCCTCTCCCCCCCTCCATCTATATCTATATCTCCCTCCATCTCTCCTTTGTCTCTCTATCTCACCCCCCTCTCCAAACACACATGCTTTCTCCCCCTATATCTATCTATCTCTCTCTTCATCCCTCTCTTCACCTTCCATCTATATATCTGTATCTCTCTGCCTCTCTTTTGTCTCTCTATATCACCCCCAAAACATACACACTCTTTCTCCATATTGATCTATTCTCATTCCATCTTCCTCTCCCTCTCTCTTTCTTCCCCTGATCTCCCTCCGCCCCTCCTTTTATCTCTCTTCCCTCTTGTTCTCTTCTCTCTCCCTCTCTCCATCTTCCTTATCACTCCCTCTCTGTCACATCACCTTTCTCTCTTTATGTCTTTCTTCTTACCTCCCTCCTTCTCTTCCTTCCTCTCTCCTTCTCTCTCTCACATCCAAGCTCTCTTCCTTCCTCTCTCTCCCTTTGTCTTTTGCCTCCCTCCGTCTCTCCCCCTTATCTCTTTGTCTTTATCTCTCTCTCTCTCTTTCTGCACTCCAACTCTGTCACTATCTCTCCTTCTCTCCCCCTCTTCTCTCTATCTCTCCTTCTCTATCTCTCTATCTCACCCCAAACATATACACTCTGTCTCCATCTCTCCCTTGTCACTCCCTCTCTCTCTCTCTCTCTCTCTCTTTCTCTCCACTTTTCTCTCTCTATGTGATTCTGCTTCCCTCCCTCTCTTTTCTTCCAATTCCATTTCTTTGTTTCTCCCTCTCTCCTTTTGTCTATCAAGTCCTCTCTCATCCTTCTTCTCTCTCCCTTTCTCTTCCTTCCTCTTACTCCCTCTTATCTCTCCACCTCTATCACTCTATCTTTGTTCTTTCCTCCCATATATATCTAGATTTAATATATATCGTGATATATTAATTTATAATATAACATATTTAATATTGTATTAATCTTAAGTTATTAAATTATAACATTAATATTAGATGATATTTTTTACATGGCATGATAACAAAATTCTTAAATATTATAACTTTGAAGTAAAAATATTTATATTTTTAATATTATTATTTATATCTATCCATTATTATTCACTTAATAAAAGAATAATTATTAATAATAAAACTTATTCGAATAATTCTAATAATTATAACAATTTTACTAAAATAATTTTAATAATTATTAAAATTATTCTCGAAAGATAAAACGAATTACCCGGATAAGGCGAAGTGTCCCTCGAGAATTACCCTAGAAGGATGATTATTAGATGTAATATCCAGAATAAACTCAAGGGATAATTTAGATTTAATTATCTAGATAAACTTCCCTTCTACTAATACTTATCTAAGCTTTGGATACATTCGCTTATAATTATAGATCCAATATCTACTAGAGGTGCAAGTCACTATAATTACATTTAATATGAGTACTTGATTATACGCTGGAAGTGCTTTGATACACGTATTTTAAAGTTAATATCTATCACAGTTTCAAATCGAATTATTCAGGATAATGTGCTTGTTTTCCTCATTTTTTCATGATCTTTTACCGTTGAATAAAAAATGTATGTTTCATGTGCGTACATTTGCTTGTTTCATGTTCATATATTCGATTGTTACTTACATAGTGTAGCGAACTTAGGTGGAGGTGGTCTAAAAAATTATTTTTTATAAGTTAACATTAAATATTATCTTGATCATAGACAGATAACTTACCTATCATATCATATTGGGCTGTAAAATACCCTTTTCAACCCCCTTTCAATAATGACGATGAAAAATAATTAAATTGCTAATATTAATTTTTTTATAATTTAACATCATGATGATTATTATTTCTAAAAAAATTAAATTATGAGCTGATATAATTTTTTTTATAAGTTAACATTAAATATTATCTTGATCACAGACAGATAACTTACCTGTGTAAAATACCCCTTTCAATGCAACAATCTACTATTAAAATCATGGGATTTGCTCTCATTTAGTTCACAGCATGGCTGAGGTTCGGAGTAAACTAATCCATTTATGTGAGTTGGAATTTTTATGCGTTAGGTTGTGAATTAGGACTCGATGTCTTGGGTAACGATGTAAATGGAAGGCGAGACAAAGTAAATCTTGGTCTCACCCAGGCCGAGATATAGGTATCTTGAATCCTTGGACAATCAGCCCCATGATTTCACATATATTTATATGTTATATAGTTACCAATTACTTTAGGTTTATTCAAAAACATTTGATATCTCTAAAAAGCTATAACTTGATTTCAAAACCATTTTGCTTGAACCTGGACATAAACCCTCTATATAATCCCATGCTAAATAAAAACCCAAACTACTCTGAAAAATAGAATCAACATTTTCTCGTGTAAGACTGAATTAAATTAGTTTCGCATGTGTACTCGGAGAAAGCAATAGTTCTAGAACCGGTGCGAGTTCTGCCCATGAATTCGTTTTTTTCCAGTTCTTGCCTGAGATAAACCTGCATCCAATTAATATTTCTCTATGAACTCCGCCAATCGAAAAACTAACAGCACCGGCAGAAACAAAACTTCCAAGAATAAACTAAACAATCGCAATTACCCGATGCTTGAATGTACATAGGATGACCTCTCTTTGATTCAAACCATCTAAACAGTCAATGAAAGTAGAATTCCTGTGAACGCTGGATATTATGGCCATTTTTTTTTCTTCAAATGCCAATGCCCAATCGATCAACTTGGGACCGATTACACCTGTTTATATCTGAAGATTTTTCTATGCAATCTACCATCAAGGATCTGCAGATATGCGGGGTTAATGGCGGGTGTGACAGTGTTAACTGTGCCAAATGCATCAAGGACAACATCGGGTGTGACAACATTAAGGCTGGAAAATGCATCCACAACGCCATTTAATGCAGGTAAAAATCAAGACTTTTTGAAAGGTTTAAGTGATAACCAAGCTCACGAATGATCTTGTTTCTATCTGAATATTTTTCTATGCAACCCATCACGGAGGATCTGCAGATCGCTGGGTTAATGCAAGGTAAATGCTAGGTGTGACAGTGTTATGGTACACGAATGTTGGGAATTTTTTTGGTAAAATTCTAAAAACAAATTCACTGAACAAAGAACAATGCTCTGTTTTGCTCCAGGATCTTAACAGGGAAGTTATAAACAAATTATTTTCGAGAACAAAGTATTACACACCCCCACAAAAGCTTTGTATTCATTAATAAAAGACTGATACAAACTTCATCCTCTTAACAGAGGGATTCACCAAGAACTTAAAAAGTTACTCTGTCGCCTTTTTGAAAAGATTTACACTGCTTTGTGTAAATTTTTCATTTACCTTTACTGCTGTAAATAAAATTCTTACATTTACTACTGCATTCTTCACATTACATTTTCAATCAACAAAAAAATACATATGCGCTGCTGCATATATTTCTTCCCTCACTCTGCTCTGTTTCGCACTGCTGTGCATTTCAATAAAGCAAAAAAATACAAGGAACAACAACCCACCAAAAACATTACATGTTGTTTTTACTTATGCCCTAAGACAAAAAACTCTCGTGAAATAAAAAACTATAAAATTAAATTCTTTACCAAAACTTACCAACCCACAGTAAATTACATTTACTGTTTTACTGACGGTCAAAAGTGAAACTTTTAATCCACTTCAAATTCATTTTGCAGGCCTGTACTTCAACCATTGAAATATGCGATTTGCGATTTGATCGCATCACGAAATCGCATTAGGCGGAAGAGAAAAATGAAGCATTAACATTTGGTACGATTTGCGATATGCGATCAGATCGCATCGCAACATCGCAATCGCAGAAATCAAGTGAATAAACAAACGCTCCAAGCATATATGCGATTTGCGATCTGCGATCTCATCGCATCGCAGGGTAAAATAATTCTGCAGTTGAAATTATTATTTCAACACTCCCCTTTAATTTCAACTACTGGGTTATCAGTTATACCCAGACGTTTTTTTAAAAACTCAAAATTTTTATGTCCCAAAGGCTTGGTCAAAATGTCCACAACCTGTTCTTGAGTGCTGCAATGTTGTAAAATGGTTTCTCCATTGTTCACCAATTCTCTGATGTAATGGAACCTTGTATCAATGTGTTTCGTTCATTTGTGAAACACAAAATTCTTGGACAGGGCAATAGCTGAGCTATTGTCACAAAAAATAACCATTGCATTTGCTTGCTCTTGGCGTAGACTCAACATCCTTCTCATCCAAACCGCTTGACACGCTGTTGCTGTAGTTGCCATGTATTCTGCCTCTGCTGTAGACAACGCCACAATGCGTTGTTTCTTAGAAGCCCACGAAATTGCTCCTGAACCCATGTGAAAGAGATAACCAAATGTGTTTTTCCGATCATCTACACTTCCAGCCCAATCGCTATCAGTGTAGCCAAATAAATCTGAACATTATGAGACAGTATATAAGATGCCAAACCTTTTAGTACCTTTGACATACCTCAAAATTCTTTTTGCTGCTTGCCAATGTACTTCTTTTGGCCTCTCCACGAATCTGGAAATTAAACTAACAACAAACATTATATCTGACCTAGTTGCAGTCAAATACATTAGGCTGCCAACTATTCTCTTGTACAATTTTGGGTCAAAATCCTTGCTGCTGTCTTCTTTGGTCAATTTCAACCCCATTACAGTTGGAGTCACAGCTGCTTTACTGTCCTGCATGTTAAATCTCTTCAACACTGCTTCTACATATTTAACTTGAGAAATGAAAACACCATTTTCACTTTGGTCTACTTTAATTCCAAGAAAATATCTTAAGAAGCCCAAGTTAGTGATTTCAAATTCACTTTTCATGACTGCTTTGAAATCAGCAATGAGAGAAGCATCATTGCTAGTAAAAATCAAATCATCTACATACAAAACAACAATAAGAATCTTACCGTCATTCTCCTTTATGTAGAGTGTGGGTTCACCATCTCACTTATCAAATTCATTTTCCAGTAGATAGGAATCTATCCTACTGTATCACGCTCTTGGTGCTTGCTTCAACCCATAAAGAGCTTTCTTCAATCTACACACTTTGTGTTCTTGGTCTTTCTTCTCATAGCCTGGAGGTTGCTCAATTTAAACCTCTTCCATTAACACTCCATTTAGGAATGCCGACTTCATGTCCATTTGGTAAACTTTCCACTTGTTTTGTGTTGCTATGGACAACACTGCTCTCACGGTTTCCATTCTTGCAACCGGTACGAAAGTCTCCTCATAATCTTTCTCATACTACTGCTTGTATCCCTTGACAACCAGTCTTGCCTTGTGCCTTTCTATCTTGCCTTCAGCATTTACTTTTGGTCTTGTAGACCCATTTAACTCCAATGACTTCTTTACCTTTTGGTAGCTCAGCCAAATCCCATGTCTTGTTTCTTTCTATGGCATTGATCTTTTCATCCATGGCTTCTATCCATTTATTATCTTTAATTGCATCTTCGAAATGAACAGGGTCATCAACATGACAATACAAAGCAAACAAGGAATTCATTCCTTCATCATAAATGTCACTTAAACTTCTGAACTTCTTACCTCTTTCATTCGGTGTGCAAGTGCTTGAGGAAGCACTTGAATTTCCTCCTTGTGGTGTGCTTGGAGAAGCACTCTCAATTCTCCTCAAGGGTGTCTCTTGTTGCCCTTGTGTTGGCGCTGTTGTTTGGGGATGTATTTCAGCCATCTCCTCATCATCTTCATCATGAGATGAACAATTTTTAACATTCACTGTTTTCTCTATGCTTCCATCCCAAGCTTCCTCCTCAAAGAATTGAACATCTCTGCTCACAAAAAACTTCTTGGTAGATGGATATACAACCTGTAAGATTTGGATTCCTCACTGTATCCAATGAAAATACATTTCTCCTCTTTGTTGTCCAACTTCCTCCTTAGCTAATCTGGAATGTGTGCATAAGCCACACATCCAAAAACTTTCATGTGGGCGACTCCTTGCTTTCTCCCACTCCATGCTTCTTCCGGCACTTTGTTCATTACTGCTTTTGTAGGACACCTGTTCAAAATATATGCAGCACAATTTACAGCTTCAGCCCAATACTCATTTGGCAAATGCTTTGTCTTTAACATGCTCCTCGCCATATCCATGATGGTCATATTCTTCCTTTCAGCAACTCCATTTTGCTGCGGAGTGTACCTTGCTGTAAATTGCTTGTGTATTCCATTTTCTCTACAAAACCGTAGGATTTCCTTGGAGATATACTCACCTCCTCTGTCAGTTCTCAAAACTTTGATGTGCAGCCCACTTTGATTTTCCACAAGTGCTTTGAAATTCTGAAATTTTTCAAACACTTCACTTTTGTTCTTTAGGAAATAAACCCAAGTTTTTCTTGTAAAATCATCAATGAATGTTAGAAAATACTGGCTGCCTGCAAGTGATGGAGCTTGCATTGGTCCACATAAATCTGAGTGGACAATTTCTAAGGGTGCCTTTGCCCTTATGCTTTTCGCTAATGGAAAACTTTCTCTATGTTGTTTTCCCAATATACAATCTTCACAAAGGCTATCCGGTTTCTCTATTAATAGTAATCCTCTTACCATTCCTTTTCTGCTCAGCAAGTTAAGACCTCCAAAGTTGAGATGTCCAAATCTCAAATGCCACAACCAATTTTCATCCTTTGGTACACTTTGAAAAGCCTCTTGGGTAACTGCTGCAATTACTTCTTTATTTTTCAAATATGCCCTTATTCTGAGAGGGAACATCCTATTCTTCGTCATCTTCACTTCAGCAATACATCGTTTGCTGGGTGGTCTATCCATGATGGTGCATACATCATTCACAAAGAAAACACTGTACCCCTTTTGAACAAGCTGCCAAATGCTTAAGAGGTTACACTTCATTCCAGGAACATAATAGACATCTGCTATGGTTTTCTTTTCACCATTTTTTGTAAAGATTTTTACTTCACCTTTTCCCATAACAGAAACTTTACTATTAGTACCAAGTGTGACTTGTGACTTCACACTTTGATCTAATGCAGAAAACAAAGCTATGTTTCCTGTCATATGATTGCTACAACCGGAGTCTAGAAACCATATATCTTCATTGTTTGTTTCAGCGATGTTACAAGCTAACAATACATTATCTTGGCTGATATTTTCTCTAGTGATATTTGCACTAGATATATTGTTCATATCATGCTGTTTCTTCCTACATTCATTGGCATAGTGCCCATATTTTTTACAATAATAGCATTGGACATTGGATTTTTCATACCTTTGTCCTTGAGCATGATATTGTCCACTTTGTTGGCTGCTGCCTTGGCCTTGGTTCTGATTTGGATTGTTGCCTCTTCCTTGAGCATTTGCTGGACTGTTTCTTCCACCTCTGTTTTGGCTTCTGCCTCTTCGTCTCTTGTTTCCTCTGCCTTGACCTCTTCCTCTTCCAAAGGACATCTAGGTCTTGAAGGCTTGCTCTAGAGATAAGTTTTCATTTCTACTCAACCTCTGCTCATGTGTTATCAGTGATGCATGAAGTTCATCAACTGAAAAGTTTAAGATATCCTTTGTCTCTTCTATGGTGGTGACATTCACATCAAACTTTGAGGGTATGATCCTCAATAGTTTATCTACAATCCTCCTTTCTTCAAGAGTTTCTCCATGAGATCTTATTTGTGTGACCAGACCAATTACATGTGTGAAGAATGAGTCAATATTGTCTGACTCCTTCATACACAAATTTTCAAAATCTCTCCTCAGCAACTGTAGTTTTGTTGTCTTCACTTTCTCCATGCCTTGATAGGCTGTCTTGAGAGTTTGCCATGCTTCTTTGGATGTCTTGGCTGCTGCTGCTATCCTTGGAAACACAATCTCATGCACTGCTTGATATAAAAATACGAGGGCTTTTGAATCCTTCTTCCTATTGCTCTTCAAGAAATCTTTCTCTGTCCGAGTTAATCTATTAAACTCATTTTCATCTGCTGCCTCTTCAAAACCATCTTGAACTAATTCCCATAAATCTTGTGAGGCAAACAGGGCTCTCATGGTTATTGCCCAATAGTCATAGTTTTTTCCATTAAACTGTGGGAGTTGAGTATTAAACATACTCATGCTAGTGTTGGTGCTGGTGCTAGCCATTCTTGCACTCCTTAACTATGCTTTAAATATTTGACTGTGTATTAAAAAAAACACTGACTGTGTTCAACAGCTACACAAAAACTTTGAAAAATACCTGGATCCATTTTTTTTGATTGAGTCTTTACTCTGCTGGAGAAGCTGCTGCAGCAAAAGAAACCTTCCTTCAGCTTCTTTGATGCCTTCAAAGAGCTTGGACTAGCTCTGATACCTCTGTTGGGAATTTTTTCTGGTAAAATTCCAAAAACAAATTAACTGAACAGAGAACAATGGTATGTTTTGCTCCAGGATCTTAACACGGGGAAGTTATAAACAAATTATTTTATGAGAACAGAGCATTACACATACCCACAAAATCTTTGTATTCATTAATAAAAGACTGATACAAACTTCATCCTCTTAACAGAGGGATTCACCAAGAACTTAAAAAGTTACTCTGTCTCCTTTTTGAAAAGATTTACACTGCTATGTGTAAATTTTTCATTTACCTTTACTGCTGTAAATAAAATTCTTACATTTACTGCTGCATTCTTCACATTACATTTTCAATCAACAAAAAAAGTACATATGCGCTGCTGCATATATTTCTTCCCTCACTCTGCTTTGTTTCGCACTGCTGTGCGTTTCAATACAAAAAAAAAATACAATGAACAACAACCCACCAAAAACATTACATGTTGTTTTTACTTATGCCCTAAGACAAAAAAACTCTAGTGAAATAAAAAACTATAAAATTAAAGTCTTTACCAAAACTTACCAACCCACAGTAAATTACATTTACTGTTTTACTGATGGTCAAAAGTGAAACTTTTACTCCACGTCAAATTCATTTTGCAGGCCTGTACTTCAACCATTGAAATATGCGATTTGCGATTTGATCGCATCGCGAAATTGCATTCGGCGGAAGAGAAAAATGAAGCATTAACATGTGGTGCGATCTGATCGCATCGCAACATCGTAATCGCAAAAATCAAGTGAACAAACGGAAGCTCCAAACATATATGCGATTTGCGATCTGCGATCTCATCACATCGCAAGATAAAATAATTCTGCAGTTGAAATTATTATTTCAACAACAAAATGCATAAAAACAACGCATGATGCCACGACATTACGTTTGGAAAATCCATTAACAACGCCATTTAATGCAGGTAAAACTCGAGATTTCTAAAAAGATTAAGCCATAACGAAGCTATCAAATCACATATGTTTTTTTTATACAGTCGCTAGATTTGTATATTTTTTTAATTGATTAAATTTTATTTTGAATTAAATTGAATTTTTTCAATTAAATCGAATGGCGCTGATAACATAAGCTCAGTGGGATATTACATAACCAATCTCATTATTCTATGCCATGTTATTCAAAGCATCACAGGTATGGGAATCACTATGTGACTAAATAGGTATACAGAGTGAAATCAAGCAAATGATCGATATAAGCCCTAACATGAAAAATGTATGATAAATCATGAATTGTATGTCCATGGCTAGGGCAATGGCAGATTCACAGTTCTGTGACACGTTAAGGACAAAATTCAATGTCGCCCTTTCTTGAATGGAGTTGGACAGCCAAATGCATTAACGAAAAATACACCATAGACCTTTGTCATGCAATACCATGGGCTAACGATGGCCTCGGGCTCTGTAGCCTTGGTGCTGGCAAACGACTTACATCGGCTCAAAAAAAACCACAAGCCAAGGTATCTCTACTGGAACCAAAATAAAATTAAGCCATATGGACAAAAAAAAATGGCCTGGCACTGTCATTAAATGTCATCATTGGCAGTGACATAATAATAGCGAGAGATGAAATGTGATTTTACTCCGATATCAAAATAGTGAACTCATTAATAATGGGAAGTACCAAATTTTGTTTATAGCTAATTATGAGTTAACTATTAGTAATTTGCTTTACAGTTGTAAAAATAGTTAACTATTAGTAATTTGCCTTACAGTTGTAAAAATACACTGAAAGAGTCAAAGATACACGGAAGGAATAAAAAATTTAGGAAGATCATATCGCCATAAACACAACCCACTCAACTCCCTGCATACCCACTGTTAAATGCATGCGCATAAGATCGTCCAAACTATCTAATATAAACACCACGACATGAGTGCAGTGTTCCATAAAATGATGAGTGCAATGTTCCATAAAATATTGACAGAACTTGCCCAGTTGTATAACGCCCAACTATTTGTCTTTTAATACCACACGATACTCCCCATTACAATATGCTTGGTCTCCAGTGAGATGAGGCGTTGTTGTTGGGGTCATAGAACTCCAGTGCCTTGATCATATCAAACTCCATTGTGAATAAGTGAAGGTATGACCGCCCATTTCTAGTGAGGGCAAGCAAGCCTAGATATTATTCCGCCACAACGACGATGGGAGATATGTGGTGCATCATGATGAAGGTTAGCCCATTTGTCGTTTATTCTTATACAATCTACAAATGCCAGCCCAGCTGATGGATGAAATTACAAAAGACACCAGTGACACACATGCAGGTATTTGGGAGCATAAAATAAAGAAGCAGAGAATTTTTTTCAAAAGTTGTTTCGGCTAAATATTTGGCACAGACCGCATGGTTTCCTATTTATTTTGGAGCGAATGAGTGGGTCGCCGCTTACTATTAACAAATTTAAAATAAACAACAGTACCGATGAGCAGAGTGAGGATTAGGGATGATGTTCCATATGGGAGGGCCCTTCTAGCTGGCAACGTGGTCGTGCTCCATCAAAAGTTGGAATGGACAGTGCAACTAGTGTTCAAATTTGAACACATCACAGCCCTTATGAAGCTCTCTAGCACATCAGAGAAGTGCTCAGTGAAATTTACTAGTCAAAAGAAATTTAAATTTTGATTTTTACATGTTTTTTAAAATTTTTAAATAATATTATAAAATGTCGTATGAAGGGCTAACTGTCTGTAGGACATTTAAAAAAAAATCCAGTTGTCTGATTGATGTAACACTCTAAAGTCTGCAGGAGGTTCTGGCAACACTCAAGAAAGTGCAACGGGACGTAGTGGAGGTCGTTCATCCACTCCCAGGCCATTAGTCATAATGGCAGCACTGATAGGGTTAGAAGTCATGATATGATGTTTATGCTCACATTCGTTGATAATAGAGGTTTCTTTTTGCATTCATTGATAGCAGAGGAGAAGTAGTTGTGTATTGGTATCCGTGAACTGGGCATATTTTGAAGGTATCAGAGGTTTAGAAGAAACAAATGACAAAAGACAGAATTAATTATAACTAAGGTAGATTATTCTAAGGCTATGAATCTTGCCTGCATTGATTTTTCCAATCCCAATCTTACAACAAGTGCAACACAAGTTCGCAAGGTATTTTTAACTCTCAATTTTAATTTTCAACATTCATTTCCCTGGCCTTTCATTCAGTTAGGCGGAACCAATTAAAATTATTATGTTTGGAATGGTTTATTGATCTTTATATAGTCATGTGTAGACTCTGAATTTTTTTTATATCGTCCACCATGTCATCGATGAAGATTTTTTGGACTAAGTCTTTGAGCAAAGTCGACAAATTTTTTCCCTTCCTGAGGAGGAAATGATGAAATAGCTGTGGAATGAGAACCGTCAAGGTTACACTCCGTATCAAGTAGAATCTCTTAATATTTCCATTCAACTCAAAGGTTTGATGAGGATTTGTGTCTCTTTCTATTTTCTTCTGCTTGTAATTACATCTTGCTCTGATCAACTCTGAAAAATCAATCCGTTGAAGTATTTCACTTCATATTTTTTCATATATTCTTTTTTCCAGGGGATTGCAAGGGGAGTTATGAAGCTTCTGAAGTGTCGATAAAGGCAAGTGATTTCAAAGTCCCAATCAATGGCCTTCAATAGATATGCAATTCAACATTTAAAATGATATTTTGCATACTTGTCCAACACTTAAAAATAGATTAAAGTGATAGTATTGACATTTTTACATCATAACCACATACTTCATTTTCTATGGTATCTTCATTTTCCTTAATTTGTAAAATTTTATTCTTTCTTGTCAACCCACCATTAACACAAGATCATTGAATTATGAGATTACCCCATTAGATAGTGATACCTACACTTAGTGATTCACAAACTTTTATTTGTCATCTTGTAAATAACTACAACCATATACTACATCTTCGAGGATGCCAAATATATTCGATTACTGATCATCCTATGACTATGAAAACATATTCCATCCTACCTTTATGCAGACATATTCATGACATTACTTTGATGTTCCACATAGATATCTTGACATAGTATAATAATGCTGATATGGTTGCTTACATTTTCCATGAAAACATCATTACTTTGAAACTCTGTTTGACATGGAAATCTTGAGATAGCATAATGAGACCGATAGGGTTCTTTATTTAGGGTTTCTTTTTAGCGAACATCATCCCTTTTCTATTTTAGATGATTCCATGACTGACAATCATAATGCTTACAAAAGCCTAGCATTGCTTCCATTTGAACTTACTGTAATCAAGCTTACTATTAAGCCCACTTACTATTAAGTCTAACATTTGTAAAATCAAACTTTATTTAAAACCTTGTATTTCTTCTCTTATCTTAAAAAGCCTTTTTCTTTATTAACTCTCTAGTTTTTGAAAACATAGAAATTAATGCTTTAAAAAAAATTGAGAAATAATAAGTGTGCTTCCCATAGAATTATGTAGAGTTTTGAACCGAGGAGAAGGTTAAAATGAAACTCCAAAGCTCTATTAATAACCACACAACCGAAGATTGGTCTGCCTATGGTGCTACAACTTAATTTTCTTTTTCCAGTCGGTCTTCCCAAAAGATATAGAATGCTAATAGCTATTCATACAACTATTATTGTCTCTCCCGCTTCATTTTCTCCATTCGGTATCTAGGAAATAAGTTGTGTGTGTGGGTGTCCATGTAGCTACTGCTATGAAGGGGTTTTTAAGGAGATTTTGAAATCATAGAAAAATTGAAATCATAGAAAAATTAAAAGACATTGTTAATGAAAAGAAATAATATTATTAGAAAAAGATGTCAACGAAAAGAAACCACATTATTAGAAAAAGATATCAACCAAACTTGAATTCATTGTAAGGACCAAATTTGAAAACCGTTCTTAAACACCAACAAAAATGATCAACCAAGCCATACAACAACAACACTGCACATGTGTATTACATATTACAATATTTCCTTATTAGATATGGAAAACTTTCCTTTTAATTACTTAAATTTTTGAATCTATAGAAATTGAAGTTTTTAATAGAGATAAAAGTCTATTGATAGTGTTCTTTGATTGAGCAATGTTAAGAGAAAAGTTCAATTCCCTTGGTTGTTGAGAGTATATATTTGTTTTTTTGGTTTTTTTTTAAATTGTTTCAAGGAGCAAAAGATATATTATAAATTAAAAACAATGAAAACTATTTTTTTTCCATTCTGCAAATAAATTTATATTTTCCGTGATGTAAATTCAAATACTTTTGAAGATTATCTAATGAATAGAAGAAACATATGTTTAATTTTTTAAACAGAATTTGAGAAAAATGTTTGCCTATATACTAAATCCTATTGAGATTTTATAGTGTTTTAATGTAGCCACTTTTTAAATTTTAAATATTTGGAAGGACACAATTTCATTTTGGCATTCTTTTCTATAAAAAAATTATTTAATGTACACTTGTTAATAGAAGTACAATTTTTTTTTATAAGTTTTCATCTTTGAAGGGTTAGATAAATATATGCCCTTCCAAATAAAATTAAGACCAACCCTTCAAATTTGATCACTGAGTGCAACCAACTTAGAATTAACGCTACACGGGCCTTCTTAAGCGTGAAAAGTTGGAACGCACTTATATATAAGAAGGGGCATGGCCTTTCAATGAATATACATTGGACATTGTCCACATTTGACGCAAATGGCAGCCATAAAGATTGGTCTCTAGGGCTTTGGTTGCACTACAATTCACATTTGAACCATTGTTACCAAATTCGCCTGAACCGAGGGTGAAAAATACGAAATTCGAAAGTGCGATTCAATACAACTGAATAGTACGAGGAAATTTGATCTGTTTCACAGTAGTTAGTATTCTAATCGATTTAGAAGCTTGTCTGAACACACACAATAATAGGGGTACTTGCACATTGATGCATGCAAATGGAAGGAAATGATTGAAAAGCTATTATTAATTTTTTTTTGTTTTGAATTCCCTGGAAAGTCCAAAACAGTAGTGAGGAAAGAATTTGAACGCTGAAAGTGTGTATATTTGATTGGGAATATATTTAAGCTCTGAAATTTAGAGAGATTTTGAAGGGATGAAGTAGTGTTATTTTTTTTAATTGGGTTTTAGAAATTTTATATTATTTATAATTATTAGATTATTTAAATATTAAAATGAAGACGAAAATGAATGGAAAGTATCACTTATATAGGAAAGAGAAATATATATCTTAAATTTTTTTAAGATATATATTACTGATTTTTTTTGAATTGATTGTATTGAACCACATTTGAATCTGAATTAGAACTTGGTAACTATGATTTGAACTGAGCTTAGAGATTGGTCTTAATACCAAATCCCATACCCTCCAAAACAACCCGATTAACATCATTTGATAAGTATACAAGCTCAAGCGATACATAAATTCCAAAATTTACAATAAGAAGGTTCTTTGCGTCTACCCCAAAATATATTCCCTCCCATTTTTCATCTCTTTCACTTTTGAGAGAATTTCCACAGATTTAGACTAAGTAAGATCGTTAATGGATGGTCAATCATTGGCAGCTAAAACCACCTGTGTACCTCATCGAAGCAACTCTTTTTGCAAAACGTAATATCCCTAAGATATGCGCCAGAATTATCTGGAAACATGACAACCTTCTTCCAAGACTTCCTCATCTAGCTTGACTTGAATGTTTCAAAGTCGTCAATGACCCATGGATGAGGTAGTTAGTTTTCACTTCTAGCCAAAAGGGACATGCCATCCCTTTCGGACACTTCAGCAAGCTTTGCAACACCCAAATAAAAAATATTGCATGCAAATATTCCCCTTATCAAGTTTTCTAAACACTTCCCTCCATCTTCAGTACTATCAAAGAGTCTTCATCCAGCTTGACTTGAATGTTTCAAAGTCGTCAATGACCCATGGACGAGGTAGTTAGTTTTCACTTCTAGCCAAAAGGGACATGCCATCCCTCCATCCCTTTTGGACACTTCAGCAAGCTTTGCAACACCCAAATAAAAAATATTGCATGCAAATATTCCCCTTATCAAGTTTTCTAAACACTTCCCTCCATCTTCAGTACTATCAAAGAGTCTTACAACTTGAACTTGTTCAAATATCATCACAGATTTTGCATTCTCTTCTTCCTTGACCATTTTAAATATGTCTCTGAAACCGACTTCCCTTAGGCACTACTCTGATAGTCTGCACAAAAATACACAATTAGGTGGTCTTATGTGGCTTTCAGGATCTTCCTGTAATTCATCCAATATTTTGCATACCTCTCTGAAAACTTAGCTGCTCTAGCTTGGGCGTTTGAAACAAAATCATCTAGCTCTGCATGTTTCTTGAAGGAGGCTATAGACTTCCTGAAGACGTCGATCGAAGCGAGCTCAACTGGAGTGGATATTTGAGCTCACCACAAACTTGGCTTCAAACGCGATGGAAAGACTGTGGAATTGTTGATTCAACAATTAGAGTCAGATGGAGATCCTCACAAGTTTTCCTCACCGGATGAGCTGGTCCTTGTTGACCCAACGCACACGATGATTAATATAGACTCAACGCCAACCACAAAAGGCATGCACCATCGAACCAAGGACGAACTTGATAGTAGAGTTCGAACACCCACAAAGTGCATATTGAAGATTGTTTAACTAAATGAAAAGTTCCACCATAAATATGGCGACCAAACCATTGAATGGCTCTTCAAAACATATGGGTTATCTATAATACCGCCACAACAGTCCATTCAATGACTGCAACATGTATTTCCACTTCCACCATCACTGATACGAGCTTAAATTGTGGTTACGTCAATCCTGATAACGACCACTCGATTCCCTCTCATGATGATCTGCATAATATTATAGGACATTAGGAACAAGGAAACTTTATAGAGTTCGATCTCAGTGCAAATCCAACTTCACTACAATATGGGTTTGAACCTCTTTCAGTTCCCTGCAATTTCAATTTTCCACCTTCCGCAGCCCGCGACACTACAAACTGAGTTGCAATTCACGTCATACCCTTAGCAGGAAACTGTGACACACCCAAATTTTATAAACTTTCAGTGCCTAATGCCAGAGGAAGAATGACAGTGAATGATGGATTGATTAGGGAGGGGAGCATAAAGCACATTTGAACCACCAAAGGAATTATGCAGGGAATGTATGTTGATTGAATGGGCATTGTGAGTAAAGGAAATGGCACCATTGCAAAGGCGTCTCCATTGAATGATCGATCAAACCGATGTTGAAAATGTAATTTCAACTGCGCATTGGGTGAGCAGTGCAGCAGCTTGGAAACTTCAGCGATGAGTGATCCGCCGATATCGCATCGGCGAAATGGCAGTGGGGGACTTATAAAGTTTTTTTTGTTTTTGTTTGCGATGAGCGATCGCCGATATCGCTCTCGGCGTATCGCTATCGGTGAAACCAAATGGGCAGACTTTACCATGAGCTATGTTGCGACCCGATAACCTGGACTCGATGGGTATTCAACATTTTGTTTAATATTATTACAGTTCTGCTAGAGGCTTGTTTCATGTTTTTATGTATTTTAGGCATATGTTATAATATATATGATCGGAGGTATCGGCCCATATTGCGCTCGGCATATTGCAATCGGGGAAACCAAGGGTGCACAATTTTTAATATATGCTTGCTATGCGATGAAGCCTGGACCCGATGGGTTCCCAAAGCCAAATTGAATACTGGTTGAAGTACAGGCCTGCAAAATGAATTGAACGTGAAGAAAAAGTTACATTACCGCCAGTTTTGTCAGTAAAACAGTAAATGCAAATTTACTGAGGGTTGGTAAGTTTTGGTGAAGTTTTTTTAATTTTATCATTTTTTATTTCAGCGGGAGTATGGGCACAAGTAAAAGCTAGTAAAACTATTTATTTTTTTTACGGAAGCATGGCAAGAAAAAACGGATGTAAGTAATTTCCTTTTGGGTAGTCATATATATATGTAATTTTTTGGTTGAAGTAGAAAATTGAGAAAGGATGGCACAACAGTGCGTATGAGATGTTCTGAATATGCTATAGGATGCACGCAGTAGTGTGAAAAATATATATATGTAATTTTTCACACAGAAGTGAATTGTTAGTGGTGAATCCCTCTCCGAGAGAGGAAGATTATAATCTGTAACAAAAGTTTTTTTTAATAGAAATCCTTGGTGTATATGAACTCTGTCCGCTGCTCAGAAATTTTATTTGTTTCCACTGTGTTAAAAATCCTGTGGCAAAACAAAGCATTGTCTCTGTGTACAATTTATGTTTGTTTTTTGGGATTTTACCAGAAAAAATCCCCAACAGTGGTATCAGAGCCAGGTTCAGGCTCTTTGAAGACATTTAAAGAAGATGAATGAAGGAATTTTCTGGCTACAGTAAATCTTCTCTAGCAAAGTGAAGACTCAGTTAAAAAGATCCAGGTATTCCTCAA
Organism: Pinus taeda; assembly: GCA_000404065.3. Lineage (NCBI taxonomy): Eukaryota > Viridiplantae > Streptophyta > Pinopsida > Pinales > Pinaceae > Pinus > Pinus taeda. Next base: position 422 of record APFE030703397.1, on the reverse strand, counting down.
AGTTTTTTTTGAGTAGCTGCTGAAGAAACAATCAGTTATTTTAATACATAGTCAAGCATTTTATAGCATAAGTTAAGGAGTGCTAGAATGGCCAGCACCAGCACAAGCATGGATATGTTTAACCCTCAATTCCCACAATTCAATGGGAAGAACTATGATTATTGGGCAATAACCATGAGAGCCCTATTTGCCTGTCAAGATTTATGGGAATTAGTTCAAGATGGTTTTGAAGAACCAACAGATGAAAATGAGTTTAACAGATTAACTCAGGCAGAGAAAGATCTACTAAAGAGAAATAGGAAGAAGGATTCAAAGGCCCTTGTATTTTTGTATCAAGTAGTGGACCAGAGTGTGTTTCCAAGGATAGCAGCAGCTAAGACATCCAAAGAAGCATGGCAAACTCTCAAAACAACCTATCAAGG